>JWZT01002553.1:0-19083 GCA_000827895.1 Thelohanellus kitauei
CAAATGTGCAAGAAAGTACAGTCGATGATGAACATAAACATAAATTTGTCTTGATGGGTTTGAACTTTAACAAACGCTCAATACAAACTCACACTTTAAAAGAACCAAATACTATCATAAAAGATACGTTATATTCGCTTTGGTTGGCCAGAACGCAATAGCCTAGAAGATAGTTTAATACCGTATTTCGATAAAAGGGATTTACTAATGTACGTCGAAAGCATGGTACTATGGAACGACAAAATTATCATCCCAGACTCGCTTCGTGATAATATTCTCAATCATTTAAAACAATGGGACCCAGGGATGGAATCTATGTTAAGTAAATCACGATACTAGATGTCCTGGCATGGATAAAAATGAGATGTCGAAAAGTTGGTGAGACGTTGTTACGAATGTCAATCACATCAGCCGCAACTTCCGGAAACACCATCGGACAGGTACCTCTCGTGGATTCTCCGTGGTAGAAACTCCATTTGAATTTTTCCGGTCCGATACACGGTAAATGGCGCTTAGTAATACTCGACGCGCACCTGAAATGGATCGAGTGCTTCATACTCAGAGAAGCTAATACCATCTTCACAACAAAAAAATTATACGAATTGTTTGCAAGATGCGGAATTCCAAAAATCTTGCTAAAGGATAATGGACCGCAATTTACATCAGAAGAGATCGCAAATTTCTATCGGATGTACAACCTATCACACGCTCGAAAAACTCCGTATCATTCAAGGTGCAATGGAGCAGCCGAAAGGGCGATTGGATCGATCAAAGATAAGTTCAAATACAAATGGATAATACGAACGAAGACCAAGATAAAATGAATTTAATCCTCTATACATATAGAAACTCAGTACATAAATCTACTAACGGCCGACCAGTAGAGCTGATGAGAGGAAGGATGTTGAGATCCAGTTCAGACAATATTACGCCAAATGTGAGGTGAAACGAATTTTACTGCAAAGGCACGACAAGCCGAATACCACAATCGAAGCTGCAGATTTAGAGAATTTGCGTCAGGGCAAAACGTTTGGGTAAAAAATAAAAGATCTCCAGGCAATAGAGAAAGCGTCATCGAAAAATGAACAGAAGAATCATCGTATATACCGGTTGCAATATCATGAGAAAGAATGCCGATCATCTAAACTCCAGATTTACGGATTCATCATTGAAGGAGAATACAAATAGCCAAGAAGATCAAGAACTCAAAGTTTAATTAACGGATATGTAGGAAGATGAATGCCATGCGACTGATGCTGGACAAAACCAACACTTGATACAAAACTACACTGAGAAAACGGACCTACCAAGAAGATCGACAAGGGCCAAAAACCGATTGCTCACCCATACGATACGTACGTACAAGAATTGGAAGACATCAGAAAAAATATCGGGGGAATAGTTTTATATACATGCACATAGATAAGTATCGTCTTTATCCAGGTCTGAGCATAATTACAGCAGCAACGATAATTATATCGATTGCAAAGATTATTAAATCGATTGCACGGATTATTAAATTGGTTGAAAAGTAGAGAATTTTTTATGTCAAATTAAATATTGATGAAATAGATGAGAACTCAGTTAATATGTTAAAATCATAATAAAATTTTATTATACAAATCTATGTAATGTCTTATATGCATTTTTATTTTTGCAATGTCATGGATTATTGGACAACGAATAGTCTGCTAATTCAAATATATAAAAAGAAGTTGTCTTTTTGGTCAATCAAACCATCCAGGGAAAACAAATAAATCATTTTAAAAGCATATCGGCATGATTACATATGTCTGAGAAAATTGAACACTCAAAAGGCTCAAATGAAGAATAATAATGTTTTACACAATGCTTATTCATTAATTTATGATAATATTAATAACTAAAGCTTACACGTTTAGGCCTTGCTTGAATACACGTATGAACAAATGGTTGTTCATGGATGTCCTAATGTATGTCATTCGCATTAAAATGCAACTTGGATCAGATTCATAAGTTTTCTTCTTCGAAAAACAACATTGAAGATTGTTTATATGTCCTTGAGTTTCACGCATAAATACGTGAGAGGATACGCAAGTAGTTATATTCCGATCTTGCGAATTACTGAGGCGTTATCAAAATTTCAGCAGTACGTCTTCAACTATCATACAAGGTTATAATAGAGATATCTATATTATCCATTTTTATAAGATTCCCGCGTTTATGTTATATTTCTAAGGTATATTATTTTAGTATTTAGACCAGTACTATGCCCTCATAATATCACAGTGATCAAAGAACAAATAGGTACAGGGAGAAGACATCATTGAAAACTTCTTTCCGAAAATAGCGTGTATGAATAAACATTAGGCACCACAGTAAACCATCAATATATTAACGAATACAATATTTATGAAAACTGATGATCAGAGGGAAGCTTTTCAATCTTACCCAACGAAATGAAATAATGTATTTTTCAATTGGATAAGATAACAAATCCTGTAATTGTGAGTTCAGTTGGTCAGATGACCACATTTTGATTGAAAAAGCTATTTTATATTTTAAAACTCTTGACTAAAAAAAATAATATCATGACAACTTTAGAGCATTATGATAATTTTTTGTAGAATTGTTTGTTTTGAACGTTCAAGTAGAAGACACATTGATCATAAATCCGTAAGGCTCTAGTGTAGTTCATTAAAACGGTATCTGCACTCTAATAAGGGATATTTTTTAATTTCTTGCTTTTATTATATACCAGTGATGTAGCCTAGCATTAACCAATTATTTTTGAAAATGTCAATAGATGAAGGAATATGTGATGATCATATAAGACACATCAGGTTACAATACTTTCCTTAACTTCATGTTGACATTTCCATAGTAAAATATATATATATATATCAAAATTAGACATAATAGAGGTATTTGAAAATATGTATTTAAAGCACGATGTTCATTATTTAAATAATTTTTTGTGTTTACCGATATTTTCTCTATTATCCTACTGAGATTTAGTTTGAAAAATCTGTTCATAAATTAAATGGTTTGATTTAATGTTTTAAATGATACCTGGATAACCTGCACAGAGTTTTAAGAACAAGTTTGTATTTCCTATTATACAACATAAGTTTTATTAAAAATAAATAATGTGGAGCGAGATCTTTCCTAGTTTTTAAATAATGTTGAGTTTCATTTTCTACATTGCATTCTAGTTAATACCTAGAATATTTGAATTTGTGAAATCGGACTGCAAGCAAGTTAAAATAATATATTTATATCAATCTCTTAAATCATATAAAACTTGTGTTTAAAAGTAGACAAATATAGAGTTTTCCATGGGTAGATTTATTGAGAAACTAGTGATTCTAAAGAATTCTACTATAAGACTGTCATCATAATTTCATTTTAATTATATATGACATTACAGCCAAAAAATAATTGCGTCATTTTTAAAAATTGACTTTTCAAATTATATAGTTCTGCAAATACAATTGTAATATGCATCAATTTTTATGGCATAACTTTTTACATATGCCCAAGTACAAAACAATATTTTATTTAATATCAGACTTGAATAATTTCAATCAAAATATAGCAGAAAATTCGGACATCACTCAATAAAATTTGTTTATTTATTAATTAAATTACATGTAAAAAGTATAGAAAAAATAAATATCTTGAGATGATAAAGGTTGATGTCCACTTATATGTTTATAACTGTTTTCTAAAAAGTTCTAGCTGGAGTAGGCCTCGTTAACACAAATTTTTCGGCAATAAAATTCAGGCTGATTGTTTTAAAATTTTTTTTTGCAATCGAGGTTTGAGAATCTGTTGCGAAGCTCAACCTTGCAGAAATTCAGAGATAAGGAGTGTTTAGTTAATATTTCGCCGAAGTATAAAAAAATTGTAAGAGTAGTATAGATTTTTTTGTAATCAAGCATCTTTGTAAACTTTTACCTTTTATATAAAATAAACAGAAATCGCTTGAAATTATGAGTGGTTGAATTAATATGCGATGAATCGATCGGATACCTTTCAAATTACAGATAAACTTATATGTTATCTGATATAGACACACATTCATGAATATTTTAATATTGATAATGTTTTTGTCAATTTATATGTTCACAGCTACATTCTTTATCATTCGTTGTAAGTCGCGTCAAACGTTTAATATTTTCCTGCCAATAAATCTCGATCTCAAAATATTTTGTTGCGTTATCCCAGTATCGGTTGTGATATGTGGGTGGGGGTGAGAGATGTTAAATTTTTGTGGTAAAATAAAAATAGTTGAAATTTTGGTTGATGTTAATATTAATGGCTCGAGTATTTGTGAAAGGTAAGAATTGAGCGACAAAAAATTGATACGCAGATTAAGAATAATTTTACCATCAATTGTTGAAAAAACCTATGGTTGGCCAAAGTTTTATGAATTGACCTTATATGAATGGTCCGGATACCTCTTTCTTCATGATTTGGAAATTAAATTAATGCCGAGCGATCGAAAACTTGTGCTAAATAATTACATGATTTCACATCAAACCCTTTGACTCGTTATCAACTTGGTAATATCAAATTTCATGTTCGATGGAAAATATCAAATGGTGAAGAAATAACTGTATTTTACTAAACAATCTATCAGCAGGAAATCGATACTGCGCCCAATGAGTAAAGACTGAAACAAAATGAAGATTCTACACCAGAACTAAAGTAACAGTGTATTTTTGAAAATATAAATGCTCTTGAATATAAAATCATACTTTTTATAATTACATTTCGCCACAATCCATGTTCCAAATATTGATGGTTCCATTTAAATTCTACAATGAAAATACATTAAAAATTTAAAAGGTATAATTTTAAGTGAATTCAGAATGTATTTAAGCCTTTGATAACATCACCCAAATATTTTGTTATACAGTATAGATAAAAAAACTCAATCTTTTTGGTTACTGTGTATAAAATGTGTTCAAATTATGAAAAATCCGATTTCGAAGCGGTGGATGAGATAGACGAATATATATATGTTGGAAGACGTATTAGGCAGTAAGAATGAGAAGCATTGTTACGGCAGCCTTAACAATATTGTTTTACTTCACTTCAAATGTTTGGATTTTAGCCAAAAATATATTATTAAATATATATTTTTGAGTTTTAATACATTTACATTTTGCGCAACGACGGGATTATGGACCATTAAAATAAAAAGGGTGTGATATATTCAATGATTTTACATTTTTAATATGTTTACTGTCCATGTACATACTCTCATATATAGTAGAAAAAAACCATTTACAAAAGTCATTATTTTACTGTAACAATATTCAATGAAAACACTATCACGAGACACTCCTAGGAATCCCACGGGATAGGTCATGTATAATTTTATCATTGGATGGGATTGCATAGACATTGAAGTAGAATGGCTACCCCCTAAGATTCAGAAATATATTTTCGATAAGATATATCAGATCTTTTCTAAAAACACTATACATTAAATTACAATACAGAATCTTGACGTATGTATAACGATAATGCTTTTAATAAATTAATTTAAAGTGTAACTGGAATTGAAATACTGCGATTTGCTTATCCATTGATAAATGATAAATACACATATCTGTATTCGGTTTTGGGAAGACTGAATTTCATTTGTCATAATAATATTGGCTATACGTTTACTGCATATATTTTTGACCTGTCTCTTAAACATATTTAGATTATGAAACGATAATTAACATTGTATCATAACATATATCATTATAATTATGCTTTGAAAACTAAAACGTGCAATATACTTTTCAATTGAAATACTCAATTCATGTTAACGATTGCGAGATCGAATATTATAGACACATTAACATATTTATGTAAATGTATATTAAATTGTTTGAAATAGATACTATGAATAACCAAATGATATCAAGATTGAATTTATGAGCCAGAACACTAATTCATATACATTAAACTAAGTCTCACTTTCGGATAGTCTCTTTTTAAGCCTAAAAACATTTCTTTCAATTTTTACAATGTTTGATATTTCTATATATTTGTATTTTTCGTTTTCATAGCTCTTTCCATGGGCGGAATAAACGATAAAATATTAAAAAAATATTAGCCGAAACATTCAAGAAAAGAAACAGCTTGTTTCGTATCCATAATATGTTGTTTCTAGATATAGAATTCTAGATTCAAAGCTGATGGATTCGATTTTTGACAATATGAAAACAATTTAAAAATTAATATACAACTCAAAAAACATAAAACTAAACGTATTCATTTTGAGAAGCTCTTTGAAATGTTTATTATGATGATAGTGCAATTGCAATCTAATATATTATACTTTTTTATCACAAATGAATAATTTTTACTGCATCAAGACAGAATATTTGGTTATCAGGTGTATTATTCGCTTTTTTTACATCATGTCGCGAAAAACTAAAATTAGACAGGGTGCACTGTATTTTTAGGGATACACCGAAAATAAACACAGGATTTTAAAAAAACTTATTTCATCACATAATATGACAATCTATTCACAAATTAAGAGAATATGATTTTTTAATACGGTTCATGCATTTAGATTTTATTATTTAAAATTATAAATGGAATATTGTACGTATCAAGCTTATTTATTGAGAGTTAAATATTTCGATTCATCATTCAGAGTACATTTTTTTGAGGATTTATTTGCATTAATACTCTTTTGTTAAAGGATTATATTACTAAATTTTTCATTTGAATATTTTGTGATTTAGAATGTAACCTGAATAGAGGTTTACTAAAGAATTTTCCCACAAATATTAAATTACTGATTATGATAAACATTCGTAAATTTAGTTTTCATACTAAGCAATATCTGTCAGAAAAGGCAAGTTAAACATTTATTTAAGGCCAAAAACTAAGTAAATTCTGAAACCAACCATAGGAACATGTAGATATTTGTTTTTTAAGATATAATGAAAGACAAAATTTGAAATGTAATTAATTAAACAAATTGTAGTTGACACAAGGGAATAATCATCTGCACAAACCTCGATTCATGGCACACTTGCTGTAGAATGATATTTGTTAAAATTGTCTAAATTTATTTCATGTCTGAATAAAAGAATTTCATATCATTTGCAATAATGTTAAAAACGGAATTGTGTTGGGCATTTGATTGTGTTATAAATAGTTTTGATTAAAAACTATATGGATACACATCCCCTGGACCATCAAGAACGTGCGTTAACAACGATCTTTTTTATACAAAGATAAAATTTAGGATTTTTGTGAAAGCCGTTAATTCTCAAGTTCTAAATATTTCATTGTTGTCTGTATATTATATAAAAGAGATTTATATTAGTTCTAAAATAATCATCTGTTTGACAACGGAGCATGATCATTTTTAATTGATTTAAGGATATATAAAATATTAATCAAAAATAATTGATATTAATGAAAATGACTCATACCGTAAATTTCTGGCCATTTATATTATACTTAATCTTTGTGCGTGTTTACAAAAGGATGATAATACAAATATCGTATGTTGACAATAAACGGTTTTCGTAAACATAACCAGATTAATTCCGTTTATTTAAAGAATTTTATTAACAGAAATTTAAAAATATTAACAAATATATTCAAAGGCGTATAAGATATTTAAAATTAAGGTTCGTGAAGAGATTGAAAGAGTAATTCTGAAATTAATAAAAGTTTTGTTCAGATATAGAAGACGCAGATGGGAGAACCGTTACTCATGTTTGTATTTCATTTGTTCTAATTCTAGCTTATTGCCGAGACTGCGTAGACGCTTTTTATGGTCTTTCTGAATTAATACGTGAAATTGAAGGCTATACTGACGAACAAAGGTCGAACATTATGTTCCCAAATCAAAATAATTAAATTTTGCGTATTGCCTAATATAAAATAATATTTTGCTTCTGACAAATAGTTTTTGATATTGAAAATATATTAACTTGTTCAAATTCCATTGAATTACATAATATGTATAAATAAAGCTTAGAGAAGGGGCAAAATTGCATTTTAGCTCTGACATGATAAATAAACAATCACCGCCTTAGACATATTGATACCTTTAGTTGTCTTAACTATCAACAAGCGTGTTCATTTATCTGTGGATATTTTCAAACCGAAATACTGTGTAGTACTCTCCTCATAACATCCCATCTACTTTACATTTATCATGAACAGATATAATTACAATTTTTAGCAATTTTCTCTGTAGATATTTTCATTGATTTTTCAGAGATAGAACCAAAAATTCGATATCTATCCATATTATAACAAAACCTGTATATATTCAATAACTTGAAATGTAGATTCATGAATAAAACAATCGTCTAAATTCGGGATTCATTCAGGGATACTTATACCATATTTAAAATGTACTTTTGCACGTTCGATACAATTTTCTTTTACATACAAATTAAGACTAATAAGTAATCAACGGTCTGACTGTTGGTCGAGACATAGATTTAAAATTTGATAATATATCGCGCATCTTCTATTCTTACTGTGGCAAATATAATTTGTTGAGATGTAAAAAACTGAATTGAATTGACTATAATCCCCACATTCAACAATTTAATTCAGCCCATCATGATAATTCATTCTTTATAATAATTATTCAACAATTCAATATTTCATATTAAATTGAATGTACAGGATTTTCATCCATTATTGCGCAGATTCCATTTTAAATCGCGCAAATCCTCTATTTAATCAGTTTCAATAAAATTCAATTTAGTGGTATTTTATTCTGGATTGAAACGAGAAATATTATTATCAGTATAAATTTAGAGGTTTCCAACAATTTGTATTGCTAGTTTTATAGATATCTGCGACAGAAAAAACTACTCAAAATTATTTTCAAGGGGGGACTCCTACATCCAAATCTGTGACATTTCATCATTTAAGAGGCATATGTTTTCTCGAAAAAAGTATATTCATGGTACAGTGGGGGAGGGTAGGAAGAAAAAAAGCTGGTGGGCTTACGACAGCAATAAAGTAGTCATATAAACTAGTTACGGTTCATGATTGAGTTGGATATTTTAACCGCGTTGAAAGTATCACAAACATCGGCACAAATAAATATCAGCAAGAATATTGATTAAAATTTTATATCTTATTCTCGTTTCTATAATTTATTAAGTATCTCAACAAGGAATTTTGTTGATGAGGAATTAAATAGGAGAATTGCGCGGAATGAAATGTAATTTGCGCGATAATGGATGGAAAACCTGTATTATTTTCAAATAAATAAAAAACCAACGAAATCTTCAGAAATTGATGTTTTTTTAGATACCAGTGAAATTTAATATTTGTAGCAATATACAATATTATTTAATTAGAGATCTAATATAAATATTTTCCATATTTTGTTAAAACAAAGGTCTTATTTTTCATAAATAAATTTTCGAAACATGTTTTCTAGTGTCTCTATCATAATATTAAAGGTTTAATATTTGTACACTTTTATTGAGTCATCGGAATTAAAACAAGTATTTTATATTCATATGCGACTGTGCAATATTTATATGTAAAACCGAATATGTTATCATATGAACTATGACATAAAAATCATGATTATTACGCAGGATAATTTATAATGGACTCAATTAGTCAAGAATCGATTAAATACACTTTGATACTGTATATACAGGTTTGGAAGCTGCTAGTCTTATAAAATACAAAATTCTTACCAAGTTTAATTAAAACAAGGGTTCATTGGTTGATTATGTAAAATACAAAACATAAAATTAACGAATGTTTAACAGATTTAAATACATGTACACATCATTTTAACTATTATACTTCTACACATACAATATCCGATAAAACTGATACGTATTTCTTGGATACATATGCGGTGTTTTTTAGATCTGGTGAAGAACGATGCATCGATATAAATATGTTTATAACAATTGTAAAGATGAATTATATCTGTTTTGATGAAAGAGGTACGAATGTTTCATTTTTATTTTAGGGATGCGAACGAATTAGGTGAAAAAATAATTCAATCTCACGATTCAATGTTAATGTAAAGAAATATTTTATGTTGTTAAATTTCCTCTTTAAACCGATACGAAAGATCAATGATTATAATAAATAATTTATTTATATAAATATTCTGAGATTCGACTCCTCAAAAGAAATTTGAACTTAATTGTGTGACAATCACTCGCAGTATATTTCTTCATGATATCATCTAATATATATTATTTAATCAATATGTAATTAGAAATTAATCTAATTACATTCAAATAGACCATTTTGATGATGTGAATCTGCTGAAAATGCAGCTGAAATTTGACTTATCTGCGATATGTTTAATTTGATATATTTCCACAAACAAGAATATATATATCATGAATACTAAAAAGACACGTTGCATGTGTTTTTCTGTTCTAACATCAATATGTCCAGTAAAAATTTACAAACCAAGCCTGGTGATATAATTCCAATTTTAGCAAATATCTATCTCTAAACAAGATAAAGTTCAAATCTGTGCGAATGGCATACAAAATAATTAAAGATTGATGATTAAGAATTTAAAAATATCCCAAAATATATAATAAAGAAATTATTTTGTATTTAAAACTAATGATGTTTCCGCCGATATAATTGTTTTGATCCTTTCGCGATTCTTCGCTACAAATCGCAACGTTTAGTTGTAGATATACACTTTATTTTTGAATGTTTAGTTGATATTTAACTTATCCTTATCAAATATTTATGAAGTGGGTGAAATCAATCTAAAATTTTGTTCATTCGTGTCCGCATTCTGTATATAGATATTTGTTGACGTGTGAAGTTAAAAATTCTGGTATCTATTTCTAATCTTCATTTTATTAATTTGCTTGTTTTCAGTTCTAAAATCCCTAATTCTAAAATTGACGAGTCTGGAGTGTATGTATTAGGGAAGTTTTAAAAACGCAATATTTTATTCAAAAAATATTAAATAACAATTTATTCGCTCGTTCAATAACGAAAAACACCGCCATAATGATGGCAGCAACAAATGTCTTACTGTATGGCATTTTTGAACTATAATATTATGGGCATTTGCGTTGTTCTCTTCTACCAAACTTTCGTTGGAACTGATTACGTTTTCATACAAACCCTTGCACTATTATGGCCGTGAATTTATATAACATATCTCCTGAAATTTTATATGTGAGAGTTAAGTAATTAAAGGGGCCGTCAATCTATTTATGACATTTATGGATGACAAAAATTGTTGTTTTTAATATTAATATCATAATTCTGAGTGTAAGCCTAATCAATAGTTAAATAGCGTGAAAAAATTCCCATAAATTTATTTTGAAAGCATAGCCGCCCGCATTTGCAAAGGTTAGGTATGTGCCTAGGCAATATCCACGAATTCTAAGCCTGTTGGCGGGAAATCTCCGTATGGGGGTATTTCCTAGCATGACATACATATGCCACATCGCCTTTAGGAGGGAGACGCTCCGGGCCTCCTCGTTCGACGCGCCCTCTCCAGAGCTGACGGTGTCTCGGGAGAGCGATGGAATGAATTCTTTCCCTCTAGTGACGCTGACGAGAGGGAACTTATCACCTCTCGTAGAGGGTTTAGGGGCTCTCTTTTTGAGGTCTCTCTATCTAGTTCAGGAGTGCTCGGTTTGTTCCTCAGATCTATGGTGTTTCTGCTGTAGTTGAAAAATTTTTTTGTAGAATTTTTCTCCTCTCTGGTCGTGCCTCGATTCAGGATGGTTTTTGATTTAATCGGCCAACATCACACCCTTCCATTTAAGAGTCCAGCTCAAGTCCCATAGGGCTTCTGAGCTACATATCTGGGGAAACTCTATTGTGGTTGGAGACTGCCCTTTTCTGGAGGTACTGAGCAAGTTGTATACTTTCTCAGTTTAGTCAGCCCGAAACCTGATCTCGCCCCCGCACTTCCTGACAAAACTCTATTGGGGTTAGAGTTGAGCATTTTTATTTTTATAGAAACTTGCTCGTCTCTTGTCGTGCCTCGATCCAAGAGGGTCTGCGATTTTATCGCCCCTCCTCGAACCCGTCCATTCGAGAGTCCAGCTATAGCCCTAGAGAGCTTCAGGAGTTCCTCTAGGCTGTAATCGTAAGATAACTCTGATGCATTTAGCGATGTTAGCGATTCTGGAGCTCCTGAGGAAGTTTTATACTCTCTAAGTTAAATGAGCCCGAATCCCGATTCGGTCCCTCATTTCCGCATCAGTTGAGACGGTGCTGATCTGCCAAAAAGTACTGCCTTTAAACCAAATATGAATCAGCTCTAGGTCAACGACTCGTAGCTATGCCGCAGCACATGATCTGTATCTTAAGGTTATAAGAGACCAAGGCAGCCACCCAAGCGCCTACGAATAATTAAGAAGGGTGTGCAAGTACCCTGAAAAAAAGCGGGCATTAAAGATCGGCAGTGGTGCTCGTGGTTCAGTCTAGCACACGAGAGCGATCGGACCATTCACACTCGCAGATCTGCTTCGAGCGCTCCCGAATAGCCCTTAATACAGGGACTAGCCATCCCCTGGTTACCGAAATTGGCGTATAGGTTAGTTAGTAATTTACATCCTGGCTTCTATTAATAGTTATTTTTCCCCCCTTAAAAGCATACTCAGTTCCATATGAGGCAGTTAACATTTGTATTCTTCATCAGGTTTGGGACAAAGTTGACGTAATCATATGTGTATTGATGAATTACTTCTATCATATTTACAGCACTAGTCATATCCCAAAACAAAATCTGCAAACGTTCACTTAGGTTTATGCGACGAGATGCTGATGATGAATGACATATTGTTATATTAATATATTTTGAACTTCTCTTTAATATACTGCAATCAACGTTTGTAACGCCCGGTCAGTATCGGGGCATTATGTTATAGACGAACAACATATTAAACATAAGAATCTCATTCTTGAAAAATTTTTTACTGTATCAAATATCGTTTCGCACTTGTATCTGTATAAAATATACTGAGAAAAAATAATCTTAGCACAGTTGACTGTTATCTAGGTTTGGAATAAATGAAATAATTGATTCTTCCTTAATTTTATCAAGTTTATTCACAAGGTGTAAAGCAAATTAGCACTTTAATTGATTTTCATAGTGATATATCAACGATAACCGCATTTCATGTCTTCAGTTTTGCATAGAATTACTACTCAAAGGAAGTAATTTCATGATATCTGACAGCCCAGTAATGAATGAGAACAGTTCTTATCGATTGATTTCTGCTTTCAATATTATCCTCTTTAAGATTGTGTATATGATCTCCTCGATATTGTGATTTGTAATGAAAAAGTCTAAACAGTTCATTTTTCATCAAGCTTATTGAAATAGCAAGATAAAAATAAATATTTGATAAATATATCTGTTTTATATATTTCTTTTTAGTTAGTATCAACATGATACATTTTTATCCTTTATCATATTGCATTATGTTTTTTGACGTTATTACCAAGAATGCTTCAATTAAAGAATATTTTTTTGCAAATTTAACCAAACGTTAAGGTGTGTTTATAGGCGCAAGTGTAAATCCATACCTGAAATACCCAATACTGTGGTGCCTACTTATAATATTAGATATATATTAAAAATTCAAAATGTTCTATCATTCTCTAACCAATATGATTGAGCAACTGTAATTAACACAGATTTATTGCGTGTATTTATAGTTTTCTAACATTATATGACAGTTTATGTTAAAGATTGTCATCGATTTATATTGATGAAATTGGACAAAGTTTGTAAATAATTTACAGAGATATACATCGATTATTTTAACTGTCCAATCAAATTTAAACTCTACACGAGGATGTTGAAATTCTATCAAAAATATTCGATGATAATTTAACCTATGTAAAAATTATGTTCTCAGTCTCAGAATCATTACTGCGATCTGTAAAATGACTGATCAGAGCTCTTTATTTATCAACTAAACAAATTTTAATACTCGTAAAACAAGACTTTATAACCAATTAATAAATCCATACATTCTAAACACGTGTTGTATTTTTTTTTGAGCATAGATGTTGTATTGTTTTTCTATAATATGTGGAGAAAATAAAACAAATCATTTCAATCACTTATCCCTTGTAAAATTGGATGAGGGAAAATAACATCCAAATATTACTTTATCCGTTAATAAGTTATTCCTCATATTTTCTATCTAAACAAGTCATCGGGGCATTATAATACCTCTTTTTGGTCGGATCGCACGCAATATTGATTCGATCAGCATCAGTTCTATACTCCTAAACTCTCTTCACTGCTATTCATTACTATACCTAAACTTCAATATTGGGCAATTTTTTAGCTATAATTTTCATTTAAATACTTGATCTTGTAGAGATGTATAACAACAAAATACATTACATTTGAAAATACTCGAATATGCACGAAAATATGATTCTGGTGGAATAGTGGGTAACTATCAAATAGGTTCATTGATTTGTATTGATAAGTTAATTCATATATTTAATTGGTTATCTATTCCCCGTTTGATTAGTGTCATCATTACAGGGTTTTCGGATGTATTTCGTTGTTTTGAAAAAAAGTTGAAATTAAAAAATCAAACTCATCTATGTTTTAACAAAATTGATTTGGGTAATAATTTCATTGTTAAATGATAGACGAATAAACTTTTTAATGTTTCTGTATCAACCGTGACAGTCAGATATTTCACAAAGAAATTTGGAAATACTCATCAAGAATATCTCTGATATGTTTTTTTATATCTGGAGTCATTTTTATGGGTGTATTCCTACACTCCTTTTTTCTAAACACATGCTCCCTTTCGAAACTTGTGGAAAGTACTAGACACAGTCGATATAGTTAAATTAGTGTAATTAGAGATTGTTGCTATCGACCTTTAAACCTTATGAGTCGCTATAAATATTGTTGGTATACCTTCATATATTTTATTACAGGTTCTGTGACTATAACTCGATTTATGTTTTCTACAGCTAAATAATTCGACATCCATTATTTTGTCGAAATTGTAAATCGTTGGTATGAATGATATTTCCATTTCCAAACGTTTAAATTGAAACGACAACCCTGTAAAAAAACACATCTGAGATCTTCTTGATGAGGATTTGTAAATTGCTTTGAGAAATATCTGACTGCCAAGGTTGATACCGAAACATCAAAAAATTTATTCGTCTATCATTTAACAATGAAATCATTACCGAAACCAATTTTGTTAAAACATAGATGAGTTATATTTTTTTAATTTTCAACTTTTTTCAAAACAACGAAATGGAACCAGTAACTCGCTAATCTGAGATTACAAAAACGAAATTGAACCGAAAAGCCTGCAATTAATAAAGGAATGAACGAAAATCAAATTTCTCAAAAAATAAATCAAAGTCCAAATTTTATTAAGACTTTTCTCAACGACAAGGAATATTGTGGTAAGAATGATAAATTGTAGAAGAAGAATGAGTTTTTTAATCTACAAAATCTGCTGAAATAGAGAGACTGGCTACGGATCAATCAATTCCGCAAATTAAATAAAGTCTCTTTGAGACTTGAATGCCACAAAATGATCATAACCAAGTATTTAAATAAATGCGGAACGAAATATTCCAAGCCTAATCACATATCATTTGTAACAGACTACACAAACTAAAAATACTACAATGGGCAAAAATATAATTTTTTACAAAAATTTGAAAAAAAAAGTTTACCGATTAGAAAAATTTCATTCTTTACGGGAATGATGGAAACCATTATTTTTGGAAAAAAACAAGGAAAAAATTCGTGAAACGAAGATTATAATTGAAACGTTGTTAAAATTCTCCCTGAAAACGCGATTTTTCAACAAGAATGCTGCGTGCCATGTTTTAAAATCTATCATGATTTCTTCGCTAAGAATAATATTCAACTTTCAGATGGCCAAGCTCTTAGTCTAGATTTAAATATCAATGAGAACGTTGGTACTGAATAGTCATCTAAAGTCTATAAAAATGATACACAATTTTATTGAATAGACGAATTATTGAATGCTACAAAAACAAGCATTAATGAAAGTTCAGGTAAATACATACAATAATTAATAGAATCAAAGCTTAACAGAATATATGAACCGTTTTTGAAAAAGGGGATATAACAAAATACTAAATTTTATAATGTAAGATAGATTTCAATATTAAAAACATATTATTAGCACGTCAGTAACATTAAATGAAGTGTTTTATGGTTTTTGTTTTCTTAAAAGTCGATATAGGTAATATTATCTAAATTAATTTGTATTCTGGTGATATTTTTTTTCATAAACGATATTTCAATACATGCCCTTATTTAATGTAAACAGTGAAGATCATTTTAATAACAACACAATAAGATATCTTTTGAAAAAAAACACGTGAGAGCATTTTTTAAACATCGAAATATTTTTTAATAAATCATATCTCTACAAATTATTGTGTAATAGTTGGTAATTATTATTATTTCTCGCACTATAATTAAACTTTTACAATATCAAATTTCAACTCGACCACTGAGGCTGCGTGGTTTTTAAAATTATTATTTTATATGAAATTTAGTTCTATTTTGATAAATATATATTTTTTCTGGTAAAATTATTCAGTTATAACCTTTCTCAAGTTAAACTTGATATTTCTTTTAATTTTTATCAAGATGTGTAAGTTTATTTTATGATGCAATTGAGATATTAAATATTGTATAATAACTCATAAAGCTATTATTTTTAGGAAAAAATAAAAAAATGCCAGATCAATTTTCACTCTTCAAAACTTTTTACCGAAATAGATTTGAGCAAACTACTGTGTAAATGCCTGGATTTTTTGTCCCACCTATATCCCAAAAAATTTTAGTATTTCGTAAATATCTCCGTATGTATTTTCCAGAATTTAATATCGATTTACGATCATATAAATATCAATCTTTCTTACATTTAAAGACTAATATAACCATACATTCTCTACTTAAAAAACGATTGAAGACCGACTCTATTAATTTTTCTGGACTATATTAAGCCCCGATTCCCTCATTTTTGTTAATGTATATTAAATATCTTTGAAGAAGATTCAAAAAATAGCAAAAAGAGATCAAAATTTAAATTATGAGGAAGAAGAGTAATTATAATATTTTTAGGGATAGAAAAAAAATTAGAAAAATATATTAAAATACACTTATTTGATCGCATAATATTCCTATTTTTCAAACATTTACAAAATTTTATTTGTGAATAATATATTGTCTATGTAGATTTTGTTATTATATATGTAACCTTTTTGAAATGTCAAGCTGATTTACTGGGAACTAGGTGTTCGAAAAATCATTCAGAGTATATCCTATTTGACGATCTATTTGCATTAATGTCCTTTTTTCTGAATCTTTTTAAAGAAGATATTGTAATTTAATATTCTCGTCGGTTTTTGTTTTTGATTTACAAGTTTATCTGAATACAAGTATATGAAAATATTTCAACAAAAATATTTCAGAAATGCGCATGTCTATTTTATATATATTTAGTTTTCGTACAACAATATCTGTTTGAGATATCGTAAACCAAACGATTATTAAACGCCAAAAAATATTATAATCTGCAAAAAAACCAAATTCAAAGTAACGTATCTGATATTTGGGCTTTACGAGAAGATAAAATTTGAATAAAAATGATTTTTTTAATTTCGATGTATAAAACTGGGACATCGTCAAAATATATACTTGATTATCTGTTTTTTAGATCAGAATAATTTCGTTCAAAATAGTTTGAAATTATTCAATTTCTCAAATAAATGTATTTTTGTCTTCGCCTTAGATTCTAAATAAAGATTTTTCTTGCACTCTAGATTTGGTTATAAATAATTTTCATTTATACTGTATGGCTAAATTTCTCTAGGACAGGGGTCTTCAACCGATCCCTATTCCACAATTTATTATGTTAGGATGCGAATATTAGCTACTAGACGAGAATATCGAAGGTCAATATTTAAAGATCTTTATTTAAAGAATTTCGCGGTTCATCACTGTATCATCTATCACATGATGGGATTATAGCGTTACCAAACATCCGAAATATACTGGAATGAAAATTTTGCGTGATACTATTCAGAAATCTTTCAAATATATGTTGCTTATATGAATAATAATTAAATTGTTCATATCATTGTTATCTCGATTTACTTACAGGTTATGGAATTGTTTTCATTTATTATTTACCTGTTTTCGAATTTCAAAATTTATATGCAGATTTATGATAAATTATCGTACAAATGCTGAATCAGGATTTATCAAAACGAAACATCATATCTCTTTAAATATATTATTATTTAGTGATGTTTGAAAAATAACATTTTCACAGTTATTTATCGAATTTTTTAAATTTAAATGCCACGAAATTGTCGACGTTATTGACATGAGATGATCCCTTTCTGGACCTGTTGTATTAATTCTAACAATACATTTTATCTCGGAATAAAATCTTATCAGGGATTGGTAAATGGAGACTATCTTCGAAGCCATTTTACCTGCTATTAATTTGAGTCTTGAAAGTCCCCAAAGTTATGATGAAAGTGAACGCGATCAAAAAAAACGTCAAATCACTTTTATTTCCAAGCAATTGTGGCCCCTGCAGTAAGAAATTTTAGTAAAATTTTTGACTTGAGACCTACAAAATTTATCTATGATTTCAATCCTTACATTCATGGACATTTTCGCAGAATTTATTTTTTTAACAGACAACAGATCGCATAGGATTCATAACCGATAATGTTCTTTTGAGACACTATAATTCAAAAAGATTTTCAGAATGAGTTTATTTTCACATTCACAATATATCTCAATTTAATATTTGTTCTATATTTCGAAACTCAAAATCTTACAAATAATTTTATCAAAAATTCAACTAATTATTGTAGAAAGTACGATTTGTTACGATTGAAATAATTATTAGCTCCCACTAATTGGCTACGTCTGCCAAGGTGAAGATAAAATTAATGAATCAACAGAACAGTGAATTTAGCGTGTAATAAACCAATGCTTACTGTTTTATTCAAAATTCGAATAGCTTATAAGTTTTAAATCTGTCAATAAAAATTGATACATAATTGTTTTATTTG
>JWZT01002553.1:21587-56190 GCA_000827895.1 Thelohanellus kitauei
TGATAGATATACACCTTCTATCAGAATTAGTGTTTGTTATTGACTTTAGATTAAATAATCATCATAAATCGATAATATAATCACTTCACGTTTTTTATACATCTTTCTTTCAACAAAATATACATCTTAACTGTTTCTATTAATGGACAGATACATTTATCTTAAATACAATCCATAATACCCTTGTTTATCAAACATTCTGAATATGAGTCTAGTCATGCCCATTACACAAAAGATAACATGATTCCTATACGATATAATGAGTTTGTAAAATATGTATCTTTATGATCATATCATGATAATATATAAGAATGTACATGTCATGAATATTCAGATAAATAATGATACTTCATCAAATGACAAAATAAATTCAAGAATCATTGAATTCATTGATATATTTTGTTATAAATCTTAATACATTAAAGTATAAATTTATCAGAAATGGTACGATCGTCAAAGGTTAATGAATAATATTATTCCTGTAAGACATAGAAAGGTTAATTCAAAAATATCAATCTGTATTATTTTAACCTGGAATGGTAATAAAGTCTGGAAAAGTAAGAGAAATTATGTGCTTTTGAATAAGAATGGATGGACTAACTTTTAATCGATATTTGAAGAATTAATAATTTCAATTCTACGAATGAATATCTTACTGAATATAATTGAATATTACGTCAAATATCTATAAAAATATAATTTGTTATTTACGCTACATCTGAACTCTAAAATCGAAATCGGTGTAATATTCTAAAAAGAATATGTAATCGTCACTCAGTGAGCTGTGTGTCTGATTTGCGATTAAGACAGAGAATAATTCCGAACTCGATTTCGTAAATTGGCCATTCTCAAAACTAAAATACTTAATATCAATCTGACAAGTTATTGATTTTTTTTTCAAATATGGAGTTTTATTATAATATTCTATCACGGTACAAATAAAATATATGTAATTTTGCAAAAATGTAGTGAATCATTTTTTGCATCAGAATATATTAAAGTGATATGATATTTTTAATACAACAGTGATTAATTCCAAATATCATGATTTATGACAAATCTAATAAAATTTCCAAAGATAAGATAGATATAAACATTTGACAATTTTGGAAATATATCTCATATTGTATGACTATCAAGAAATTATCTAATATCATTATTTTAATATTTATTGATTACAAAATCTATGACAAAATTTTCATCTTTTTTCTAGACCCTTAAAAAATGTATTCATCACAGAAAAAAATATCATTACATAATATTATCTCAAATCAAAAAATTCGTCAATATTTTTTATAAATATGAGGGGAATTTGTGAGGTTTTTAGACGAAATATAAATGAATTGTTCTTCTGGTAAATTTTTTGAGATATTTAAAAATTTAGACATAACGATTTAAAATTTTTGTAAATTAACACAATATCAATTTATATTTTTTATGATCATTTAGTAGAAGTCTACCATTTTTTGTAATATATTGAAGTACTTTGCATTATTTTACTTTGATATTGTAAAGAATCTATACAAATCACACGATTAATTTCATGCCACAGCGCGTGCTCAATTCATACATAAGAATGATGGATTTTTCAATCGATTTATTTATCTTGTTGGTCAAAATACATAATGAATTTAAACTAGTATGGTAAATATTTAAAAAAAGGAGCATGATATAATTATTTCATATTGTGTAAATCAGAGATACATCGTAAAAAATATAAAATGTAAATAATGACATCATTGCTCAAACTGTGAAATAATATTATGATGGTTTTGATTCTTTTATATTGCCACAACATGATTTCAATTATTTCAAGTGTAAAGAAATAATGAATGATCATGTAAACGTAAAAGGTGAGTCCAGATAGTGTCGAACCCACGACTTTCCGATGCTCACTCCTGGTCACAAACTCGACATCTGCGCTTTCACGCTACAAAGGATATCTCATATATCCTACAATCATTAAAATCCACCCAAAAATAAATTAACGCCAATTATCAAAGAAAAAGAGATGCCATGCATTGAAATTGAATCTAGAATTATCATCATTTCTCTTTTAAAAATCAGAATTAAAATATTCTTACAGATAATCAGGTTTATATATATAAATTTACTTGCTATTGATTGATAAAAAAATAAAACAAATCTTTTTGAACATTGAATCCAAACCTTTTATTTATGTCTGAAAATTATCTTTTATGGCAAATCTAAAAAAATTCGAAATCAAACATTCGTGCATGTATGGGGTCGTAAAATATATAATACATTTTTATAAGTATGTCTAACAGCAGAATGAGAACTTGATGAATATTCAGTAATCATCTTGAAATAAAAGGCTTTGCAAAGAAAAAAATTCAATAATGTCAAGTAATACTGAGTTAAACGGAATTTTATTTATTTTTTAAGATATATTAGATGACAAATTTATTATACAGTTAGCCCTGTCTAATTTTATCACAGTTACTTTTTCATCCCTGTCTATATTTCCACCAATAAAAAACGATTATCGTTGAATTTTGACTCGAATTAATATTTTGAGAAATTTCCCAATTTTGTTTTTATAATTTCACTTGTCATGCCCTGAATAAAAGCTGAAATCTCAATCGAACACATGCATTTGCATTAAGGAAAATCACGAAATTCTCTAGAATGTTTAATATAAGTCAATCATGCATTAACATAATTTTGAAACGAGTAATATTTCAGTTATATTAAGAAATATCTACTCAATCGATGTTTCTGTAATGATTACCAAAAATATAAAGGAGCTCTTACGAATCCCTCGTACAAGAGAAATGTTTATCAACCGATTTACGTATGAAAAATTAAATGCAAAAATCTTGAAAGATTGCCATCAACAGAATCTGGCGAACCACTGAATACTTTCAGATATTATGACAGTCCTTACACTGTCAAATAAATCCAAAAAATCCGCACTAGCATGACTCAAATAGTTATACATAATTTGCCCATGGCTTCTTTTTGTTTCTTGATATGGAATCCGAGAGTAAGATACTATGGAAGATATTTTAGACAATTTAACAAATTCAGATATCGTATTGTAAAATCAATGTAAATAAAACTGAGCAGATCCTTTTGCAAAAGCCATATGAATCGTTTATAAATGTACAAAACATATAAAAATCTAAAGTTTCATTAATTTGAGATATTATAATTTTTTTTGATACATGTATCCACCATTATTGTTCAACACTTCAAATTATCTATTTTTTCAAAATCTCATCCTCTTTGTCTAAAAATTAGACAGTGTTTACTGTATAAACATTGTGAATTTATACATTTGATTTCTAAACAGATTAATTGCCTATAAACATCAATATTATGTAATACTTATTATCGATGAACACTGCTTCTTTATAATGATCTATATGCAGATTTATTTTTAAAAGATAAAAAGACATTATAACATTTATTCCAAACTAATCGAATGTTGCAATGTATATCATAATTCTCACATTTATCAAACAGTTTCTATCCGATTGATTGATGTATGGGACTACAGTTTCAAACAGAGTATAATATCGATTGCAATCCATGGCTAATACGTATTTAAATGTTGTCTATTTAATTCGTATTCATATAAAAAATAGTAGAGCAGTCACAATCAAATTATTTCATCGGATATAACAGTTTTTGATTTGCAACCGTTTTCAAAAATAAGATAATTTAAATCTAGCGTTACACGATATGTTAAATTTTGCCCAATAGGTAATATTTGAAATTGTTGAATATTAATTAAATTATAGTAAGTGTCACAGAATAAAATTTTGATGAAATATATAATCGCTGGTACTCTTTAAAAAAAACACGAAGAAAATAATTTCTTGAAGAGGTAGAGGGTAGAACATAAACCATCCTGTCATTTGTATTGGCATAACTTCTACACTGCTTAACAATGATCACGACGTTGTTTCAAAAATGCAAGGATCTGTATCACCTGTTCACTCCCTAAATAAAAATTGAATTGAAAAATATCATGATGATATTGGGGTGGGGGGGGTTGACACAAAAGATAACATGATTCCTATACGATATAATGAGTTTGTAAAATATGTATCTTTATGATCATATCATGATAATATATAAGAATGTACATGTCATGAATATTCAGATAAATAATGATACTTCATCAAATGACAAAATAAATTCAAGAATCATTGAATTCATTGATATATTTTGTTATAAATCTTAATACATTAAAGTATAAATTTATCAGAAATGGTACGATCGTCAAAGGTTAATGAATAATATTATTCCTGTAAGACATAGAAAGGTTAATTCAAAAATATCAATCTGTATTATTTTAACCTGGAATGGTAATAAAGTCTGGAAAAGTAAGAGAAATTATGTGCTTTTGAATAAGAATGGATGGACTAACTTTTAATCGATATTTGAAGAATTAATAATTTCAATTCTACGAATGAATATCTTACTGAATATAATTGAATATTACGTCAAATATCTATAAAAATATAATTTGTTATTTACGCTACATCTGAACTCTAAAATCGAAATCGGTGTAATATTCTAAAAAGAATATGTAATCGTCACTCAGTGAGCTGTGTGTCTGATTTGCGATTAAGACAGAGAATAATTCCGAACTCGATTTCGTAAATTGGCCATTCTCAAAACTAAAATACTTAATATCAATCTGACAAGTTATTGATTTTTTTTTCAAATATGGAGTTTTATTATAATATTCTATCACGGTACAAATAAAATATATGTAATTTTGCAAAAATGTAGTGAATCATTTTTTGCATCAGAATATATTAAAGTGATATGATATTTTTAATACAACAGTGATTAATTCCAAATATCATGATTTATGACAAATCTAATAAAATTTCCAAAGATAAGATAGATATAAACATTTGACAATTTTGGAAATATATCTCATATTGTATGACTATCAAGAAATTATCTAATATCATTATTTTAATATTTATTGATTACAAAATCTATGACAAAATTTTCATCTTTTTTCTAGACCCTTAAAAAATGTATTCATCACAGAAAAAAATATCATTACATAATATTATCTCAAATCAAAAAATTCGTCAATATTTTTTATAAATATGAGGGGAATTTGTGAGGTTTTTAGACGAAATATAAATGAATTGTTCTTCTGGTAAATTTTTTGAGATATTTAAAAATTTAGACATAACGATTTAAAATTTTTGTAAATTAACACAATATCAATTTATATTTTTTATGATCATTTAGTAGAAGTCTACCATTTTTTGTAATATATTGAAGTACTTTGCATTATTTTACTTTGATATTGTAAAGAATCTATACAAATCACACGATTAATTTCATGCCACAGCGCGTGCTCAATTCATACATAAGAATGATGGATTTTTCAATCGATTTATTTATCTTGTTGGTCAAAATACATAATGAATTTAAACTAGTATGGTAAATATTTAAAAAAAGGAGCATGATATAATTATTTCATATTGTGTAAATCAGAGATACATCGTAAAAAATATAAAATGTAAATAATGACATCATTGCTCAAACTGTGAAATAATATTATGATGGTTTTGATTCTTTTATATTGCCACAACATGATTTCAATTATTTCAAGTGTAAAGAAATAATGAATGATCATGTAAACGTAAAAGGTGAGTCCAGATAGTGTCGAACCCACGACTTTCCGATGCTCACTCCTGGTCACAAACTCGACATCTGCGCTTTCACGCTACAAAGGATATCTCATATATCCTACAATCATTAAAATCCACCCAAAAATAAATTAACGCCAATTATCAAAGAAAAAGAGATGCCATGCATTGAAATTGAATCTAGAATTATCATCATTTCTCTTTTAAAAATCAGAATTAAAATATTCTTACAGATAATCAGGTTTATATATATAAATTTACTTGCTATTGATTGATAAAAAAATAAAACAAATCTTTTTGAACATTGAATCCAAACCTTTTATTTATGTCTGAAAATTATCTTTTATGGCAAATCTAAAAAAATTCGAAATCAAACATTCGTGCATGTATGGGGTCGTAAAATATATAATACATTTTTATAAGTATGTCTAACAGCAGAATGAGAACTTGATGAATATTCAGTAATCATCTTGAAATAAAAGGCTTTGCAAAGAAAAAAATTCAATAATGTCAAGTAATACTGAGTTAAACGGAATTTTATTTATTTTTTAAGATATATTAGATGACAAATTTATTATACAGTTAGCCCTGTCTAATTTTATCACAGTTACTTTTTCATCCCTGTCTATATTTCCACCAATAAAAAACGATTATCGTTGAATTTTGACTCGAATTAATATTTTGAGAAATTTCCCAATTTTGTTTTTATAATTTCACTTGTCATGCCCTGAATAAAAGCTGAAATCTCAATCGAACACATGCATTTGCATTAAGGAAAATCACGAAATTCAGAATATCAACTAGAAATCATTGAAATCTACTTAACCAAATTAGAAATATAATCATAAAAATATTTTGTTGATTGCCTTAAGACATTAAGATGAATTCATGATAACCACTATAATTTAATATTTTTTGAATTTTCTTGATGGAATATTTTGGGGCTAAACAATTTTTCATAACAAATGTGCATGCGTTAGAAAATAGATATCAGAAATTTTTATAGCTTCAAAATTATTAATACATTCTACATGCAATATTATTAATCTGAATCACCATTATCCAAGTATACATTTAGCAGAATCCTGTTCTTAAATCTTAGTGGAATGGGCCCTGGATATGTACAATATAGTGAATTACATTGAAGGTACTGATGTACAAATTTATAATGATTAGAAGACGTGGATAGGAGTTCATCGATTATAATTTATGATTGTTTATGTCATGTTTGAAAAATATAAATCATTCAAGAATTTCGATAGATTAAACTCCCTTTACATGCCATGATTAATGATGATTGAATTCAATCAATGTTTGTAATGTATAGAACAATAATGTATGTGTTTTAAATGAGTAACATATACCAAAATAGTACATATGAACCATTTCACAGTTAAAATCTTATATCTAAGGCGGATTTTGTAGGTTCATTCAATAAACGCATGCGCATGTGTTCGATTAAAATACAGAGATTTTTAATGTCACAAAATTTGGGGTACTTTTATTAAATTTCTGGAACATTTTATTGATCAAATAAGAGATATTGTATAAAATGTGGCATAAATTATATTAATCTATTAATTTTCTCACAATGTATTATTTCAAAATAAATATAGTTATAAAATATATTTGTAAATATGAAATCATAAATCTAAAATTCAATCTAGCTCGTGATTTTACAAAATTTAACATTTCTTACGAATTGTGAATAGATTCATCACGAAAACTTAGTGCATTTATTCTCAAAGAATGATTTGGCGATAATTATTTAATCCATCCGTGATGTGTCTGCTAAAAACATTTTTTAACTCCCCCTCGACCACCTTAATTTCGATAATAATAAGTATATTTTTACATTTATATGCTAACATCAATTGTAACCTCTTGTATCAAATAGTAACATCAGACAGAGATCAATGAGTAAGAATAAAAATGTTGGCCTTTAATACATAGAGTATTAACGATGCAATATTAGCATTATAGGACAGTGAAGATGTGAACATAATCTGAGTATCTCTAAAAAAAACCAAAATTCAAATATATCGAAATATTTTATCTTAATTTTTAAACCATTTAATGTAAATGTGTATATTTCACCTTTAAAAATTTGATAAATCGCCAATTGGATTCATACAGTAATTCATAATCGAGTAAAATTCATCTAATTTTAATCAAAACATTCTCAAATCGGTGAGTGAATCAGCGGGTTAGAATTTTACAATTTATTAAATTCATATATATATTCTGTTTAAAGGTCCGTGTCTTTCAAATAAAATATCAATATGGAAATATTAATTTTTATCTACGCATTTAGTGAACTAATTAAAGTATATACCATCACCACATTCGATTTATCATTAATTCAAATTTTATACGGTTATGATTGATCAGGTTTATAAAATAGGTATGTTTATTCATTTTAAAATTTTATATTTTTTACAATATGGTTACTTCATTCAATTTAAAACTTTTGGTGATTTATGTTTCATGTTTAAAAACCTTTCTATACAAAAAGGGGCTAAATATTTATGAATGATTTTATATAAAAATGATGATTGATAAAGACGTGCAATCATTTATGTACCTATTCTCATTTGATAAAACTCTATATATTATGGAGTAATAAATTCGATATCAAAAACGAGAAAATTAAAACAGGATAATCTTAGCTGGTTATGCATTTGAGTTTAATAATCAAAACCTCATCATCAGAAGTATAATGTTAAATTGGGAGCACATAACCTAATGCGCTATGATACATTTATGTGCTCGAATATGTTGAATATAGACTGTTCGATGTGAGTTCTTTTTCAAATTTTTGTAAATAATATACAAATTAAAATTTATTTTTATAAAATTGAATATTAATAGAGTTATACAATGAAAGATACACTAAAATTTATTTCTTATTTCTGTCGATTAATGAAGCTGTATTTTCATTAAGTGATTAATGATGATTTTGAATGATGACAAAATTTAAATACAGGGTTTCCAACCATTATCGCGAAATTCCTCTTTAAATCGCGTAAATTCATTTCATTTCGCACAAATCTCCTATTTAATCTCACATCAACATAATTCCTTGTTGAGATACTTAATAAATTATTGAAACGAGAATAAGATTTAAAATTTAAATCAACATTCTTCCTGATATTTATTTGCGCCGATGTTTGTGGGGCTTTCGACGATGTTAAAATATCCAAGTCAATCATGAACCGTAACTTGTATATACGACTATTTTATTGCTGTCGTAAGCCCACCAGCTTTTTTTTTCTTCTCATCCACCCTCACTGTATCATGAATATGTTTTTTTTTCGATAAAACATATGCCTCATAAATGATGAAACATGAAGATTCTGATGTAGCAAATCCCTCGTTTAAATAATTTTATGATTAGTTTTTTTTTCGTGGCAGATATAACTATAAATCTAGCAATACAAATTGTTGGAAACCTCTAAATTTATAGTGAAAATAATATTTCTCGTTTCAATCAATTATAAAATATCACTAAATTGAATTTTATTGACACTAATTAAATAGAGGATTTGCGTGATATGAAATGGAATCTGCGCGATAATAGATGGCTACCATGTAAATAGGTAATTTCACGCATCTATTATTCTCTTACAAAATATGTCAAAACTATACCAAAATTAAATAGTTTTCATTTTTAAATATTCAGTAGTATGACCATGATATTATAATAGAAATTTAAGGCACTCGTTGAATACCTCATAAACGGCTCGATAGGTTTATAATTCATATTTGTTGGATTATCTACGTTGACAAGTGTTTGTTGTTAATATACCGATAGAGGCTACATTCAAAAAAAATATAAACTTTTATCGTTTTCATAATTAATGATCGATACAAAAATTTACTTGAGATTAATGTACATCCGCTTCGCATAAACCACGTATGAATTAATGATGGTAATGTGATATCCACATTGTATAACCTCTTTTACTATCAATGATTACACTTCTACTAATACTAGTTATTCAGTTAAAAAATTGTTCATTTAATACTTTAGATAAGCTTTAGAATCATCGTGTTTTTTAAGGTGAGGTAGCTAGATAATATGCATATTTACCTATTATCTTTGCAGAATTGATTTTCTCAAAAATGTGATAATTAAAAATAAAATTGGTAATAATACACAATTGGAGAATCTATGCTTAATTAAACAGTATATATTTTTGATTTATGTCCATTTTTTTCCCCCTATGATTCGTAAGTAGTCGTCATCTATCAACAAATACATTGAAAAAATACACCTGTAACGTGAATTGAAATCTTATTATTGTATCATTATTTAAGTTGTATATAAATTATTAATATTATAAAAACTTAATGATACTCATTATAAAATCATTTCAATTCATATTGATTCGTAAAATTTCGATAATTAACAAATATTAATTTCAATACCTTTTTTTTAAGCGCGGTAATATCTCTACCTACAAAATTGATGTTTACTAAATAAAAATGACCAAATGTATTTGAATTTACCTTTTATTACAACATCACCACCTGTATTTATTTGAGAACTCATTGTTTTTAAATAATAAATTAAATACTATAAGGAGATATGATATATCCTGCATAATGTGACAGCTCTCAGTGTTCTTACAGATTCCCCACAGGGCAAGAGTCTACTAGTCTATGGTTCGACTCCGGCTGGACTCACGTTCAACGTTACAACATCGATAACATTTTTTTTGATAATGCAACAATTCGACTAATCGATTTTAGGAATACCTTGATATATTTCTAATTTTTTTACAGATAATTGCATGAATCTACCAGATAACATGGATTAATTAATGTTTTAACAATATAGAGGATATTTAATGATTTTTATAATATGTATACTCTTAATATTTAGGAAGTTCTTTAAGATGTACATTAAAAGTTTACGCATGCATACAAAGAGCATTCTAGAAAATCAACCTGGTACTATCCCGAATTACCAAAGCTTATCAACTGCTTTGATCTTATCAATGAGGAGATTTTCTATTATTTCAATAATTTCTGAAACAAATTGACTAGCAATAACCAAAAAATAATATTTTGTACATAAACAGCACGTCTTTTGATAATGCTCGCCAGAAACGATAGCTACCTATGTTTTATAAGTATATCAATTTTATTAATATAACTGAGAGATTGTTATATAAACTAGATTTATGTATTTTATTTCCTTCACGTATACAATCTAGAAATTGATGTACGTCAATTCAGTTTTTGATAAATATTCACAATAATTAATATTCTTCATTCAATTATCGGTGATTTATCCTAAAGGTTACAATGATGAGATAATTAATTTTGGAAATAGCGATGATTATTAAATTAAGAATGACTGTGTGTTTTTTTATCTTGTTGTAATTTGGCTCTCGTTAAATATTATCATCATAATAAATACACCTGATTATTCTATTGAGATATATTATTTAAAACATTTGTTAAATTTTGCTTCATATATCATTGTCTAAAACCGATTATAATTACCAAACACACTCTATTCAATATTTCTCTATTATTTCAGCAACACAATTTAAAATTAATTGCACAAAAGCATTTTTAATTTTACGAAATAATATAGAATTGAATTAATCAGTAATTAATGTTAACAAAACTAAATCGTTTCATCAACAACAATTATTTGTAAAGAATAATTATTTTAAACAATTTATGGTCAAATTTATTCACTCAGAATTGAGTTATATAGATCAGTTACTGACATTATATCCGAAGAATAACAACAAATATTGTCATGGTCGGTTTCTCATTGTATAGATGGTAACTGCCATCACCAGAATAAATCGTTTTATTAAGAGTCTAAGTTATCCTTTTCGAACAGAGATTACTTACAAGAAATCATATCAGTGTAAACTATTCCATCTTGACAAAGTTGGTTATTTTAAATAATAGCTAATTTATGCTAATGAAACGAGAAATTTATTAAATATCTTCATTGTACAAATAAAACATTTATTAACTATTTAAAACAAACCAAAAAATAACGCTAATAAGATGTACATAAATCTTAAACCTCTCAAATAAATTTGATGTATGAGATTACATATAAACTTGCTAAGTTTTTTGACGGTTTATAAGAGCATACAGAAATCTCTAACACTATATTCTTCGATATAACATGTGTGATTTTTAGTTCTGGCGATTTTTGATCTATAATAATGTAGGAATGCCGCATTCGAAGAACAGCGAAAATGTTATCATAATAGTTGGTTTCTTGAATCGTTATTTGCAATGTTTGTATACATTAATCATGTTTGATAAATATTGCTTCTATCTGTTTTCAAGAAATTTTACTAAAAAACACAAACAGATTTGAAACCCAATACTTTGAAAATCTTCCTGATATAGAAAAATCAGAAAATTTTGACATAAAATACAGGATCGATTGTATATCGCAATATTTGTAAATTCTTTTGAATATGTTCAAAATATTTTAAACTTACTAAATGGGGGAAATTAGTTGTTTAATTATTATATAATCGAGTAATATATGTCGTTACTTAAAGCCTTAAAAATAATATTTATTATTAAAAGGTCTAAGATTTTCCACATGACGATCAAGGTAAATAATATTCTCAAAATATTTATCGTTTTCTTGGTTTTAAAATCATTAAGAAATTCGAAATTCGTGGGGTCTTGATAAAATAGTCTAAAACATGTGTGTAAAAATGAATATAAACTATTTAAAAGATAATAGTAGCTTATACATTGTTATCATTTAATATTCTAAGGATTAATCATTATGTGTGTCATAATATATAAATCATTTGGATTTTTTTCAATTTATTATGTTGATTTTTTGAAGCGATAAAAATTAATAAAGAATAGAAAGAGATAAATTCGTTAATCTTGTAAATTCTCTAATTATTGGCAATTATTTGCACAAAAAGAGAAAATATCAAATTTATGATTATATTTATTACTTTTAAACAAAATTCAAATTTTTGATCGAATGATAAACAATATAAATATAGGGTTACCCAATTAAGTCTGTAATTTTCCTGATATAGCCCATAATTATCCTGATCAAGTCCGTCGTACTTTTTTAAATCAAATTTTATTAGTAATCAGCACTGATAAAAGACATTCTACATCTATTGATTAAATTCCTCTTGATAAGGAACACCTTCTTTTGTAAATTAGCATATTTCGATAGTAACCATCAGCGTCAGAATGTGTAATTTCTATTGTGCCACTTGGTTAAATAGCGTGGTTCTGATTCCGTGGACTGGCTTCACATTGTTTTTCCATTTTTGTAACAAATTTTAAATCTTGATGTGGAAAGCGAGTAGAGTGGAATGTGTATTACCTGAGTGGCCTTTCTCTTGCAGCATGGTTTTGACTCTGTTGCTTTTGTGTAACTTAATGTTGCCGATTATTAAAATACATTCATGTATTCAACTGGAAAAATAACCGATTAAAAGCCTCAATGAAGTATCAACAAATATGTTCTTTAGTGAATGGATGATCTTTTTCTTTGCAGAATGGTAAATGACTAGCGTCCCAGAGAGACGAAACGGACATGTTTAATTTAATCGAAAAGAGCTCAATAGAAATTGCCACTTCCGAATTCGTTAGCCATTATTAAAGATGTTAAAATACAAAATATGTTATTTTTGATATGAATTTAATGAATAGATATAGAATTTATTCTTTTTTATACTAAATATTGATGAAATATGAGTTAAAAAAATGTGACAGACGATCGATAAAATTACCGACTTGATTGCCAAAATGACAGACTTGATCAGAACCCTATATATAATTGTATAATAAAAAAAATTCGAAAACATGTACAATTAAAAAACATGACCACTAATTAAATTAATCTTTTCGCCAAAAGATTGTGTAATTTGAAAAGTATGCATCGTAGCGAATGGTGTACGATTCCATGGCTATTCAATACATTTTTTTTTGAAATTCAATAATTATATTCAATTAAAATTTTATTATTTCGAGAATCTAAAAATTAAAAAATTATTCATAAATTGAAAAATATCGATATAATGCTCGCTTATCATTAAAATTATTCTAATTAATACATTTTTTTAAGGAAAGTATATAATATTTGATGGATGAAACATGTTAATTTTAATCTGGAAATCTCGTGCGCAATCATTCAAAAATTGTCTTTTTATAAATTACCAAATAAATAATATGATATATACTGATCCCATTCTCCAGATATTCGGCGTATTTAGGTCTGTTTATCCTTTTTATTGTTCAACATATTCCTTTAGTTTTAAGTTACAACATTAGTATTTAATTTTAAATAAGTAAAAACCAATTTTTTTTTCTAAAAGTGAAACAGCTGGAACATTTTTATGTGTACCTTGTTTTAAATTAGATGTAATGTTTTTTGAACACGCATTTAGTGAAATGGAAATTGAATTCGTAAAAAAATTGTGTTTCTCGTGTCTATTTTAATTATTATGGGAATTTTAATATCCAATTTAATATATTTACTAGAATTTTGTGAAAATCACATTATTTAGATCCTTTAAATACATATCGTTATGTTGAGATCTGTGGAAGCTGTTCTGCCATGATGCGAATTTCTGCAACCCCCGAATTTCTAATAATTGTATTGTTTTTTATTTGGAAATTTGTGCCCGCATATTTTTTATCACGCTAGAATATATGCCGAGTCATGTATCATCATTGGAAGAGGCTGACTATGTGAATTTCCGGATATAGTAAATTTCCGAAATTTTTTTAGGATATGCGAACATTATATTGAGATTCATTTTTATTTGTTTAAAAACCGGAATCGATATAAAAGTTATATTTAGATGATTTACTTAAATTTGAACAAAGTCGATGGTGTAAAATCTTTTCAAAACTACAACAGGTCTCAGTATGCCACGGTGTTTTATAATTTATTTTCAATGTCATACAATGTGTGTTTTCAAACGGAAACCAAATTTAACGGATTATGTCTTACTCAAAACGCCCATTAGTTCCAACATATAAGATATGAGTTTATTCACTAATAGTTATATTTGTAGTTCTGAACATGCACTATTTGAGGTCCAAAATAGCCGACTATGGGATGATAACAAAGATTTTGAGCTAGTGTTTATAAGTGTATTGATATTTATTTAGATTCTACCTCTTAGAATTGTGTGAATATTCATCTATATTCAAGAGAAGAATATATGCTGTCGTTTTCTAATGTTGAGATTCGGCATAACAGCAAAAAAATCTTTCTAGAATTTATATTGTATAATTTATCGAATGAATGAACATTTGAATGTCTTCGTCGGAAATTTGGGCATTTTGCGAGGAAAATGGTGTATAACCAAATTTGGGAAAAAAGAAAAGACAAAATTTTAAATTTAAAAGATCTTATTTTAAACATATTAAAAGCGAAGTTTCATTTTCATTGAACGATGTTGATCATGAGTCTTTTTAAACAAATGTTCCTGTATTTATTGAACATGGCTGCATTATAATTAATTTTCATTTTTACATGAATTAGCAGTAGATTTATAATTTCCCGTCCGATTTTTAAATTTGAAAATAAGGCTTTAATTGAAGGGTTGTGGCATATATATTCCTTTGTACTTAATGATATATTATAGATCACAAAAATTCATATATAAATCCATTCCATATTATAGAAAAATTCCAGCTGATATTTCTAGACTGGTGTGTATTTTAGGTTTAAAAAATCACAATTAATACAAATAAAACCTAAATGAAATTTGAATGTCTACACATTGTCAATTTCAAAAGATATATTCAATTTACAGCCAATAGTTAATTTTAAATGCTAAAATCACCAAAATACGTAAATACAAACTATGTAAATATTTATAAACAAATTATTTTTCAAAAGTTGAATGGATGCGCAATCACAGAAAGATGTAGTATAATATTAGATTTTCCGTTATATATATAAAATATAAATGGCCGATTAACAGAGACTGTTACAGTTGTGGCGGTTAAAAACAACCTTGGTGATTGTTTCAAAGTTGATTGTAGAAATGAACCGCTTTCATTCACATTGATTGAGGATATATGGAAAATCTCATTCAGACATGCTCCATCGGTGATCATTTTTGTAAAATCTACTTCATTGAGGTCGAAAAGATAAGCCAGATTATTTAATTTCATAAAATTTCTGAGGCTGACTTTGTTAATGAATCCAAATTTAGGTAAATGTAGCACTATTCGTCTGGTTTCAGAGTCATTAAACCACGAAAACATTCTAGTACTCTAAGTTATATCGATTTTACATTTATTATTTTTACTAGATGTTCAACGGTATTGTCGGGGTAGGGTAAAACAACAGTTCCATACATGTCTGGTTCTTGTAATGGAATATAAACAATTGATGCACCCATTTCTTCATCATCGTAGTGTCTTAAGATAGAAATCCGTCTCATTATATCTACCTCAAAATTTATGAAATTAACATCAGTGAAGGTACCCTTCTTTGTTGACTTTGGATCAAATGGTATTTCCCACTGAAAACGAATTAAATATTCGTTGATAATCAGCAAATGTAATTGGTCGCCATAATTATCAATATAAACACCAGTAAACATGAGTTCCTTCAAAGATTTTGCCCAATCAAATATTGTTTTATATTGGAGAACCGAATTCGTAGGATCAATGGGTACGAGATCTACATTATATATTTCTTTTGCGATTTTTACAAATGTTTTTACCGGCATCTTCGAATGAAATATAGCTGATTTTAAAATTCCTATCTTCAAAAACTCATCGATTTTGAAAGTATCTATGCATTCATATTCAAAAACGTTTTCTGTGAATGAAAATACAATGTATGTATAGTTGCAATCCAAGAATTCTGATAATGTATATTTTGGTTGACCTCGAAGTCCGTGATTTAAAAGGGATAGCATCATATAGGCAATGAATCCACTGATTGAAAATGTATTAAGTGATCCATGTTCTGTCAGTAAACAATTTGCTAGTTTTAGGGTAAGCTCGTTGATAACATCAGCCATCAATAATGGACAAAATAATCATAAATTTAAATAGGTGGAAATTAAATTAATCCCAATTAATTAAATCAGTTAAGGTTATCCGTAATAAATAATCCTTATTTGACGAACATATCCTTCTTTACAATGTTCCCAATTTTTTTTTTTTATAAATTTAGTCAGGAAACAAAAATTACATTCATACAATTGAGAAATAATTATATGATCATCATCCAATTTATTAAATAACTAAATATTTCATTTAATAATTATCATAATTGCAACATTTGACGTTAAAATATTATCATAATATTTGCCGATGACATTCAAAGATTCCGATAATGCTTTATTAATCTAAGAAGTAAATCAAAATTTATAAAGAATATATCTTTCTGGATCACGAGAATATGAAGTCCAATATATGCTTCAAACAGGCGCAAAGATTTCTTGGATTGGATTTATCTTTGCATAAATCCATTCAATCTGAAATAAATCATTGAATATGTGTAACAAAAACATAGTCTGAACCTTTGAATGTCATCATCGGATATTATGAAATTCTTGAACAGGAAATGTTTTAAATCAAAACACATTCGAATGACTAAATAGATAAATTATTTGATAATAATTGAAAGTAATTAGTTATTACCACCAAATTGAATGTTCGTAAAAATTGGATATAATTCAACCAAAAATATTCTATCATAAATGAATAAATTTTGAGTATATACGATTTTCTAAAAATGTATTATATTTTAACATTCAAAGCCGCTATAATATGGGTATTTTTTTTTATCATTTTAACAAATTGTATCTCTATTATATCCAATGCATTTTTATAATTCTACATTATAATTTTAAACGTATTCATATAATCTTCATTCTAAATTGAATTTTAGCAAATCATTAACTGAATATCCAATTTCAACAATTATTTTGTTTCATTTTACATATTAAGTTAAGGCACAGTTTGACAAAATTGGATCACATATTCCCTTAAATAGATGTGTCTCTATTCATATGAATTGGGATAAAAATTTTTAGTTCTATTTAATTGCCAAAACTACTGTTTTATTCTTATAATTTAGCTAAATATTATAGCGCTTTATTTAATTGATTATGATACATTATATTCAATAGGCTTAATCTTCCAATAAAATATTTATCAGCAATTATATTCATGTTTAAAATGACATAAATCGATAGTATCCTCCTGAAGATTAATCAAATTAATGTTAACATCTAATTTAATTTTTAAGCTTTTAAAAATATTCACTCTTTATGCATTTAGATGTGATAAATAAAACATAATCGTCAAGATAAATGAGGATGTAAATTAACAACTAATGACGAATATATCCATTTTCTATTCAAAATAAGATTTCCATAAATATAAGTTTATATTTTCCAAAATATTTTGATCCTGCTTGTACAAAATCTAAATTTATATTTTTAAAATAACTATGCAAGAATTAAAGGGATGCTATTTGTATATCAAGGAATTGCGAAACTTATTAGAAGAATAATATAAAATTCAAATAATCATCTAGCAAAGATGTTTCAAGAATAATATTTCAAAAATTAAAAGTCTTGATCATAAATTATTATTTATCACAGTCCATACATAACGTAAATATATTTTTCATGATAAAATTTTATCTTTATTTGGGTGTGTAATCCGCCTCTAAAACCACTAGACAAAATAATTTACATCCTTTGGTTTCCACATGTTTATATTTGGGCAGATTACCTATGTTTTGCTTCTTCTAAAGATATAGAATGCGCTATTATTTTTACTCATATTTATTGTGTCAAGATTACCAAATCACTATCATCTTCGAGGATGAATTTTACGACGGCGCTAATTTGTTTGTCAGTATATTACAGTTAACGATTTAGGAGTATGATACGATCAGTAAAATGAGGATTAACGCAAATTACAAGCCTTTTTTAAACTTTATCAAGTATTTTATTATTTCTTTGACAACAATAAAAGTCCTGAGATTTTGAAAAATCCAAATTTTCGGATAGAGCCCACATCAAACACAATTATTTGGTTTCAGACTAACAAAAAATGTTTTGTTAGTTTTATGTTAGTCGATCTGCACACAATTAGTTCATTATATACCAAAAGTATAAATAATATACATAAATACAATTTTCGTGTAATTTAGATTAAAATTTAGGATCTCAAATTTATTAATATATGATACATAAGATATGTGTAGCAGTTTTAGAATCTCTAACTTCAATAGAAAATCGAATGTGCTGTTGAGACTGTTAGCACTGGTTATTAAACATCCTGTTTTGTAGAAATATGACAATAGAATTCTTTGAATTCCAAAGCGCAATAATAAAAATGATGCGACCTAATTATACGATAGCGTCTTTAATTTTTAATTCACATATTTTTAATTATATGAATTTGTAAAATGAAGGTTGATACTTACACCTATGACCAGACAATTTTATACTTTAAATACTGATTGGAACATCTGCAAAAACTAACTATTAACCGAAAGAAAACAGTTCATTACAATAACAGTGTTGTTAATTCAATTTTTCAACTCTTTCTATGCTGCAAAAATGGCAATTGCAATCCTCGAATACCGTTTTGTTACTATGTATATCATTAGATGAATGTCAATACATTCATATGAGATATACTTTTTCTGGAGAATTATTTGTTGTATGGAAAAATGGATCGCGTAGTTTTGAATTAGCTCGAAAAAATTAAAAATCGGTTGTGGAAGAAAATTTGAAATTTAAAAAATGGTTTCGACGTAAAATAATTATGGGATACTCTTCAAATTTTTTATGGGTTTTCTTTTATACGGTTAAATAAACGATAAAAAATAATCTTGTTTTCTCCTATAAGAGACAGCTGAGCTTGGGTAGTCTGGAAACCATGTTAGAAGTCTCATACATTATTCAAGAAAGACATACTTTTTACTTCCAATAACCATTATTATTTTACGTCTGAATTCTCAATAAAAACAAAACAAAACTATCGGTTTATTTATAATTGGTTTTGGCAGATAGTCAAAACAAATTTCAAAAATTGATAATGTGTTGAACAAAGTTAAAATTTATTGCACAGTGTGAAAAAATTATCTGGTCATGGGTCGGTATACGTTTCAAGGATTTGTGGTGTTCGAGTCTTTAAATGTTTTGTATTGGTCAGAATGTTATATTTTATCATGTAGATAAATTAATAATTTACAATTTTTTAATAATCATTTTAGGCAAACTTATATATCACAATATTCAAAATCTTTGAATCTTATGTTACATAGTGGATAATTAAAAATAATTTGTGTATATTAACATGTATATTTTACCAATATATATCATGAATTTAATATCATTTATATTCATCGTTGTTTTGACAATATTACTCTTTGTTATCTCCAGATATGTTAAAATTATATTTGGACAAAAATTTCGAAAATATACATATTATAAAATATATTTACCATGATTCTAATCATGAATGAATCAAAGATATGAATCAGATTTTTATATCATCTACCTAACTTAAGACTGTATATCGATCCTATAAATAAACGGAAGGGTGAATGGAATATATATCTAATATCAACCACAATCATCTCTGGTTTTAACATTTATCTGCCTTTTATATATATTTTTCTAGGAATGTGCCGCACAAAATAATAAGAAAAAATATACATAGCACTACAGTAAAAATTTGGTACATAAGCTTAATTATATAATTCTGATATAAAAACCAATGTTGAAATCATGTGGCCTGCTTTAGTAAAGTGCTGACAGAGCATTACATTTATAAAATATTCTGGCATATTTGTGAGTAAGTATTTAATGATACAAGGCGTTGCATTGTTAATCAGTCATAAAAATTTAAAAGGCGGTCATTAAAAAATATGATAAAAAGATAGGATAACAATACACATATGTAAATAATCTTCAAGAATATTCTCGGTTAACGAATAGTAACGAAAATGGCAAGCTAATTATATTAATATATATTTTAGAAGATAATAAACAATATAACACTTTTGATGTTTGGGTTCATATAAATGAATCAAAAATTTGTATAATATAAAACACAAACTGATTATATCACTCCTTCTAAGATGTCATTCTTGCATCAAATATTTCAATATTTTCATAAATCATAGATGCCATCTGAATAATTTGGAAAATATAATCTAACGCGGGACTATATTTTGTTGATAAAAATTACTTAATTTTTAGTATATAAGTAAAATCATTGAATTCATGGGCGGTTATAAACATATTTAACAACCAGGGACCTCCAAATTTAAACAAAATTATGTCAAGGCCCTTTAAATAAATGAAAAACATAAAGACAAAAATCTGAAAATTAAAGCTGTTATTTTACGAAAGAAATACATATGGCATAAAGAGTTTATTGGATGGGATGCATTATTACAGATAAATGTAATACAAGATCATTTGTACTATTGTACAAATAGAATATAAATGGTCTATTCACCAAGAATTGCTCTTCTACAGCAACACTCTTGGGTATAAACGCAGCCGTCTCTGGTGATTTGATAAATGATCCAATCTCATTTATACTGATTGAAGATATTTGGATATAGTCATTGATAAATCCTTCATTTTTGAATATTCCCATTAGATCTGCTGGATTTTTGAAAATGCCTGTCAGATCTGCTTGATTTCTATTGAAAATGCTTTTCAGGTAATAATGTCTTAAAAATGATTTAAGATGTGTTTTGGTAAAAAAATCGAATTTCGGTAAATAGAGATCGACCATTTTTGTATTCGATTCACGAAACCATGATGTAAGTTTTTGGCCCTGAATATTATATCAAATGTACATTCATGCATTGGAGCAATTGTTTTAAGTTATTTTCGTATGGTAAAACCACAGCTGCGTACATATGTTTTTCATGCAATTCAAGAAAGATAACGGATGCCTTCAGAAACTTATCATCATAATATCGTAAAAGTTCGACCTTTCTCATCATTTTCACGTGCATAATTTGTGAATTAATGAGAGTAAATTTTTTCTTATGGGTAAGGTCTCGTTGAAATTCTTTTGCCCATTTGAAGTGTAAATAATATTCGCTGACTATCATCAAGCATAACTCATCGTTGTATTGCTGAAAAGATATTTTACTCAAAGTAATATGCCTGAGAGTGTCTCTCCATTTATAAATTGTTTGAAGTTGTAGATGAAGGTTTCTAGGATCTATAGGACATAGTTTAATATCAGAGGTTTCTAGCACCGTTTGTATGAAAGTTTCAACAAGTGGTTTGGAATAAAAAATAGCTGATTGGACACTTCCGACACTTAAAAACTCGTCCATTCCAAAATAATCAATACAATGATATTCCACAGTATACTCGTGTGGTAATATTTCTCTGAATGAATGATTGCACTTCAATAAATTGGCTAAATTGTCTTTTTCAGCTCCACGGAGTCCCTTATGGACAAGTGAGAGTGTCAGATAAGCAATGAACCCACTGATAGAAAAAGTATAGATTCCTCCATTCTCTTCTAACAAAAAATTGGCGAGCTTTAATGTCAGCTCGTTGATTCTATCAGCCATCAGTACGATAAAGATGTAATTTAACAATCTAAAGCTCAATTAATTTTCAAAAATTATGCTGAATTAAGATTGGATGTCCTAAATGAATGCCATTATTTGTACTTTTTGGTTCACATCTAACCAAAATTAGTTTGAAAATACATTCAAAGTTTGTATACACAGCACCCATTTTGTCAAACATATATTTCGATAATAATTAATTATAATATTCTCCACCCAAACCATAATATAATCAACAATAATTTAAAAATTATAACAGATAATAACTAACAATTTGATTTAAGGAAATATTAAATTTTTCAGATTCATGGTGTCAAGAATCTGCTTAACTATATATACTTACAAAACAAAATAATGATTTATTTATCCCGTGCTTTTTTTAAATTAAAAGGTGCAATAACGCTGTATAAAAAATTTGTTTTAAGCTAAAAACAAGTGACGGGGTTATTTATTGATCCCTAAATTAAGTTTTGTGAGCAAATGATTAATTTTGGATTATCCGTAAAATTACTTAGCATTAGTTAACCAAGTTAATCTATGTAAAACTGACTCTAATGAGTTGTAGATTTTAATTATATATTTTAAAAGAAAATTCATTTGAATATACATAAATTTGAATGAAAATATCGTAAATATAATTTTTATAATATCTAGTCCATAATGTCTGAATGATAAAATCAAAACATACAGATCTTTTTATCAGTATATCCAAAATTTTTTAAAAGGAAAATCTTTTTAAGAATCTTTCACTAGTGCCTCGTTAAAAATGGCGTTGGTTCTGTGATCTAACAATGTCAATCGGTTACATATATCTAAGTTGAGACTTTACGATTGTTGACTAGACTATTTTTTTTAAATTAATCATGATATAATTTATAAACTATATATAAAAATGAGAATTTTATCTGGTTTTATTTTGACGAATAATGACAACAAAAAATTATTATTCCACACAAATGTTTCAACGTTTTCGGAATGGTGAAAACTGGAATTTTAAATCACAAATGACTTCCTGGTGACTCTCTCAAAATATAATTGTTATACAGTGGCACGCGAGTAAATTTTATGTAAATAACTCAATTATCAATAAAACATACATTATCTACTCCGATGTCAGAAAAATATTTTGCTTTAAATATATGTAGATTAAAGCGATCTGTCTAAATATAAATGCAGTAAATATCTTTCAATATTTTTTTAAAGAAACTACTCACACCTGTATTGGAACCTTTGTACATTTTTTATGAACAATGGCTAAGACAAAAAATTTAAAATCAATCAAAATTTAAGACCAATACCTCAATATTTATCTCAAGTGCATAAATTAACAAATAAAATATTGATTCGTTAAAATGTGTATTTGGAAAGCAAAATCATTTATATCTTGTCAACATTCAATATTAAACAATTTTAATAACCATATACGATATTTATATCAACATTTCTCGTATGATCTTGAAATTATCAATACGAATATCATTCCAAGAGGATTCCGACAACCCATTATACCTTCGAAAGAAATCCTTTAAGATTCTTGAACCAAGAACAAATATGTTGATATATCTGACATAAGTCTGTTTCGTGTTCTAAAAGAGAGATTAAAAAGAGACTGCTTTGGTCTTCAGTTCATTCTACGCCAACATATGTCTATTTTCGATTGAAAATGCGCGCCTTTTGTTCATTATCAAACAAGTTCTTTACTCCAATTATTACTATCACTTAAAGACCTACATCATTATGCCTTATATTTCTAGTTTTTAACAATTTTATTTTAAAAAATCGTATATAAATAAATGTTATCATTGTCTTTGAAATAAAACAATTGTAATAAGAGAATTTTTTTTTATCCTCTACATGTTTTAGTCGGATTCTAATAACGCATTTACCTTCAATTTGCATCTATCTAATATTCTCTTTGAAACTATATAATAACTTTTTTAGAAATACATTGTGAAATAATCTGCCTCACTTTTCATTTAGAATTATGATCAATGCACGAAACTATTCTCTAGATTATGATTGATCAATGATTCATATTCGATGAGATGCTGAATCCCAAAATATTCATGTTAGAATACCTTAGAGAGTTGATTATATTATTTTGTGTCTACACACGCATAATATATCTACATATAATAAAGAGATTGTTGTCCATATAGTTTCGTGATACAAAAAATCTACTCAGAAAAGACTTTTTCATTATACTTCTCAAAACTTATGGAAAAATAACATTTTGAAACAATGGGTTCATCATAAAGCAAATCAGAATAATGTGTTTGTATGATATTTAACGACGGAGATATATTCTAATCACACTCATACATATAAATATTAATTGAGTTTGAATATTTTTTAAGTATAATATACATGTCTAAAAATATACACGATATTCCACGATTTTCTTTTCCAAATTTCTCTTAGAAACATTCCTATTTTGCCATTTATTTGAATAAAATATATTTGAAATTTTTATATTTTTCTTGAGAAGAACACCATATCAAAAATAATTGTGATAAACAACGACGATATAAATAGATTTGACTCATGGTGTTTCAAATATCATTTCTGCTATTGGATAAACTTAAATGAACATTTAACTATTCAAATTAAGCGAGTAGCGATTCTCTGCTCGAAGTAGAAACCTATTATTTAGTTTAGCATGAATATTTTCAAATCAACTCTTGTCTGCAATCAAGCCCGCTTTTGACCAAATTTTTTGACTGAGAGAATACCCATTAGATTGTAGATTGAATTTGCCTACGTAAATATTGTTGCTGGGAGAGAATTGTCAGAAAGGTTAAACTAATTTTAATTCTTAAAAAAAGTATATTTTAAATGAAAAATAGGGTATTAATTCCATGTTAATTAAATTTAATTGGGCTTGTCTGCTCCTAATCATGAATTCGATTTATCAAAATTTGAAATTAATTTATTTACAAAAATATCGAATATTATAACATATAATTGTGTATTTTTGACGTTAAAATAAAATATAAAGGAAATATAGCACAATAGTCAGCATATAAAATTGAAACAGTTCCGGTAGCTATTTTTAGAAAGATCCCCATGTTTCATGCAATAAAACAACAAAAATTGTCAGTATACGTACGAAATTTAAAAAACTAAATGTTCTGAAAATTTATGAAAGTCGTTGTACAGCCATCTGTGTTAAAAAAAATCGTGAGTATACATAATAATTAATTGTTAAATCAATATATCTATAATAAATTCATATAATTGATATAAAATATTAAATATTTACAAAGAAGGTGGGAGAGGGTAGTAGCGTTCGCTTGTCTTACATTAAAACTAACGCAACGTAACATAAGAAAAATGGATAACACCGCTCCTGTATCTATATTACGGAAAATCTATAGTATTGCATGAAACGTAACGTCAATTTAAATAAAATGATATCATTTTGTTCATGTAATATGAAATTCAACAGCCATAATCAAAAAATCTGAAGAAGAAGGCAGTTAATGCGTAAGATGTAAAAAATTCTCTAAATATATATAAAATTTGACTTAATAAATTATTTACATAAGCCCTATTATTCGATTCCAATATTAATAATTTACAAAAATAAAGCTTGTGGAACACCGTTCCCGCGTTTCATGAAAAAAAATATTGCTGCTATCACGCTTGCAGATTATTGAGCCGCTACAATTTTCTTTCTTATACATGCATCAACTTTATCGTCGGTACTGTGTCTATAACTGGATTTATGTTTTCGACACTAAATAATTTAAAATTCGATGTTTTGTGGAAATTTTAAATCGATGGTATGAATAAAATTGTTCATTTTAAAAACGACGAAACTGTACCGGAAACCCTGTAACGTTAGGGTCTGAGATGTATGTCAAAAATTTTAAAAGATAAGAACATTTTTATTCAAAAATCACTGATATAACATTGTTATTTTGTTGAGGTTTTGACAAACAAGATTGTTGGTGAACGATCGAAAATTTAAACTGTTTGTGTGTAAAGTTTACTGTTCACATAAAGTATTCTAAAAGTAGATTTACATGGTTGTTGGTGAATAATGATCTTTATTAAGATGCTCTCTGATAGATACGATATCAAATTGTCTAACTACCTTCGATTTCAACATAGGCCGCACTTCTATAATAGATCTATAATTTCGTTCTCGGGAAAATATATTTTACAGAGCCGTTTTGCGCCTGCTGGCCTAGAGGTTTACATACGTTGCAAAATGTCTTAATTATCTTATGATGTACAAAAAATCAAACATATCAAGCCTAATGAATGTAATTAATTACCTAGAGAGTGAAATCACACAGTATTATCGATAAATTTACCAAGGATTATTCCTTAACCAATCATGTTCTAGAATTTGATACATCGAGAGAAAATAACTGACAGAATATGTGTACTTTCGTAAGATTTATGTCTAATGCATCACACAAATTCCACCTGATTATAGCGACGAATATCATGAATAGTTATCAACATGTTCTTGATGTAAGTTTATCAAAAAATTCGAGTTAAATTAAAATTTATATAAAAAACGAAAAATTTTATTATTATACTTTATATGTCTAATGGGCATTGATAGTTATATTTCGTGCGGATAACATTCGTCAATGCATTTATGACAGTTAATATTCACACGTCCACTAAGCGTGACTATTCAATAAGATGTTGGATTGGTTAACAGGTATCATTTTACCCTTGAAAACTAAGAAAGTTTTTGTCACATTACACATTTTATCTTTCAAATAATCAAACTCGGACATTGTGAAATTTCGCACATAATTAAAGTGTAAAAAATGTTCTATCGCAACAATTACTTACGAAAATCACGTAGATTCACTGTTATCGCATACAAAATACCTTTTCATGATTTATGTTGATCGCAGAGTCAGTAAATCGAATAAAGTTCTGATATTAATTATTTCCGTAATTTATATGATTGCTATCCAAATTGAAAAAAAAAACTGGTTCATCGGTATATGTAGGGTTAAAAGCGCTGTTCAATGTAATGATAGTTAATTACAACTGTAAATAAATTTGGTAGTGTCTGAAAAGTAATCAAATCTAAAAATTTTTCATAATAAATGTTTTTTAGTACAATCATTCATGACCGGGTAATATTATTTAAAACAAATAATAATGATGTCAAAGATATACTCAATAACTAAATTTTAATTTACTGAAGAATTTTTAACTGTCCTTGTGTTTATATTTGAAACATAAATTATGTATCAAAACTCTCATAGATCTGTCCTCGTCCCACATGTCTCATTCAGTGCAAAAATATATACTGTAACATGAATTAGTACTGTAATCCAATAGGTTTTATATTTATTCAAAAATATCCTAATAAATATTTTGTAAATACTTTTTATCCAGCCTGTCTGAAAGGGGCCAAAGTTTATAATTTTATATATCTGAATTTTTTGTAAAAAATGCATTGATTTTACTATAAGTAAATAAAAGACACCATCCGCTGAATTTTTTACAGCGCCTAAAATTTGCTTGAATACGTAATAATCTCAAATATAATTTTATTATTTTGTTTTGTCCGACAATAGTAGAGTTCTCGTATTTGTGTTTTTAATCTTAGCTGACTTGAGAATATTTAGATTTTTATTGACACTTCCACGAACAATCAAACTGTAATATGTTTTGGGTCAGACAAGATTTAAACGATTTATCTTTAACTTATGATATCTAAAAATAAGGATCGGAGTGTATGAAGAATATTTTTGACTTTTAAAAGGATTTCTTAAGTACATTACAATAAAATATTACACTATTAAACCTTAGGTTTTATTTTGGTTGAAATTAAAGATTTAGTGACCAAATTCTACTGATGATGATACAAAAAATTATTAATGCCACAAATTAAAATATGATAAATATTTTCAATGTTAATTACGCTATAAAAATTTTTTCAAAATATCTCCGGATCTAGCATAAAAACCCCTTTTATTTAAAAAATAAGCAGATTATAAGTTAAAGGGAAAGTGCAGATGTTTTTATTGAGATTGTAGTACTCTAGTGCGGAAGATTCGAAGCCAAGAAATAGATGTCCACTATTTTAAACTACAAAAGTGAATAATATTGGAAATATTTGTTTGTAAATCTTATTATAATTCGCATTATTCATCCATATATTAATTTCTCTTGAAAACCAACACCTTTACATACTCACATTCAAAAAACATTCTTGAGTTAATAAAGCAAAATACGCCTCCGATCAGTACGAATTATAGCGACGTTTGATTAATTATTGAAAGCCAATAATCATACCTAAAAAAGTACAAATTATAATGGAGTGATCATAAAAATTTGACGATAAAACATGTATATTTATGATATATCCGCTAATTACCTGATACTTATCTGAATGCTTTCGGATTCGATTAATTTTATTTCAATTCATATAAAACAAAATTGAGGTTTTCAGTTCAAAAAAATACAAACATTATACGTAATATGCTTGTATACAAAATTTTAATGTTCGCACCTTTTGACAATAAATAATCAATAAAGCCTGAAAAGTAAATACTGATAGTTCATAATTTTTTGACCATCACATTAAAGAGATTATGGTATTATGAAGATTAATAATTTGTTTTTGGGGCTCAAAAATCTAATCTCTATGCTTACCTATACACAAATTTGTTTTGAAAGATATCAAGTTTATAAATGTTAGAAATTTCCCCAGACTTTACTTTTTACTTAGTGATTTCCTTCGATTTCAGTCAACCTAATTGAATGCTCTCCTTCTGAATGTAAAAATATTTTTTAGATTTAAAGCTTGAATGGTGTATATATTTAAATTTCTAATATCCCGTATTTACTTGACAAATAAATATTTGCTCAATTTATTCGTTTTTAAGGCGGTAACTTATCCAATATTTACATATAAATCTCATCGCATAAATCTATTCAAATGTCGCAAGAGAACACCGATCCTATAAGGTAAATGTAATGCCGAATTAATGGATTGATGATTTACTGGATATCAGACGTAGAGCAGAAGATCTTAAAGAATCTGATAAGTTTGGAGGTTCAAAAATTCTGATATCTAGAAGCTGCGGATCTCTATCTATTATCGCTAGAAATCCTCAACATGTATAATTTTGATTTTATCTACAAAGTTTATACCTATGAAGATGCAGATAAATGTTTCATTCAAACATATGATATTCGAGCTATTGATAATTTTCAAAACGCTATTGATCTACTTGTCCAAAATGTAATATTTATTTAAAAACAGAACTAAATAACTCAAGCTTGAGCTGTGTATAATACACGGATATAAATTTGGGGCTAAAATAGCCGATCCACAAAATAAGACAGATCTCTACAAACAAGCAGATGAGCTCAGACATATATATAATATCTCTCATGCTTGTGTTCGTACCAACTTTATAGATTCTGATTTTCAAGGTAATGTAGAAAAAGCTAAGGTATAAAAAGACCAGGTATGCTTAAAATCAATATAGTTCACCCAAAGAACTAAATATGAAACACAGCCGTATATATGTAATATTTATTTAATTTGAGGCACTGTGCAGACATTGCATCCACGCATATATGTTGCTTTGCCGATTTATCGAAATACACACATTTATATACATAAAACCGAGATGTCCTTTAAAAAAACAAATCTAAGACTCAATAGCACATATATTTGATCTTTAATTCACTAATTTATCAACGAATTTTTAAAACGTATCATATCCACAATATTTTTTCAATAAATCTTGCAGTTATGAATAGTTGATATGATTAATAGCTCTCCAAAGTTCTAAATATGGACACAAAACGCTCAAAAAAATTTTGGTAGTTTTTTGTATTGTCTGACTGTTATTTTGACAACCGCGATTGAGGTGCATAAACTTGTTGTGGTTCATAACTGAAAGAACTTACTAATGGCCACAATTGCGATGTTTTTCACATGCGACAATCCCTTCCAGTGCTGCAGTAGTTAAAGACACTAGTCTGCGCTGCCCGATTAGGGTCGTGCATGTCTCGCACATGGTAAAGATTCACCGAGATTTCTTTCACCAAAAGAGCTACGGTACAAAAGCGGCATTCATTCGATAGGAAAGAGGTGACTATTTTAAATGATCTTTCGGCTGTCAGGAGTATTGGGACGTGCGTGTTGTTCAATATCAGTAAATATGATTAATTGTTACTTACAATAAACTGGTTCGAATTACAAAAGAAATTCACAAATACTCACGAGCTTTTTGTAATAGATTCATTAATCATAAAAATACAAAATATGGAGGATTAAATGAGTTTAGATTTTATATTAAATATCATATATGTCTATCATTAAATTATAATTGGTGTAATTATTAGCTCAGTAAAAGTAAAATTAAACATCAAAATTCTATTATGAATGCTTTGATTGTCAGTTTTGAACATCCTCATATAGGAACCAGCAACATTATCTCGCCAAATATGTAATCGAAGGCGGGACCTAATGCATCTATTTTTTTAAACTTATTCATTGTTAAACTTACCAAGTGTATCGTTAGAATAGAGAAAATATTGATTTTAAACGTTTAATGCTCTTCTGAATTCAGTTTCAGCCACACTATTGCATATTCTTAATATCAGTAGTTGGAATAGAACAAAAGCTACCCAATTCAGCATTATAACACTCAACCTTAATCCTTTAATATAGATTTATATCTCCCATCACTCACTATCGGCCATTCCTGTGTTATTCTCTTATTTATGCAATATGGTATCCTCTCATTCACAATAGATTTAATGGGATGATATCTAATGATCTCATTTAATTGTATCACAATGATAATGATTTTCGGAAAAAAACAGGCACATGGCCTCATAGCGCTTATATAAATTGACCATATTAAACACCGTTAATTATCAAAAAATTTAATCATTTTAATACGTAATTTACATATAATTCATAAGATCAATGACTCAATATTCAAATTATATTTTTTATTTCCCATCCATTTTATCCATGGTTGCTTTTAAATCCCAGAAATGTGTTAAAAATGCACAAATGTCAATATTTTTAAACTAACAAATCTGGATTCAAAATATTCTACTGATTTGACGTATGATTTTGACTGCTTGCATTTTCTTTTCATACAAACTAAAATTGTGTGTGAATAAGGATTATTCTAACTCTTTAGAAGGCGTAGATCTATGAAACTTCTTGGTATAGAAAACGAGAAATAAATTACGATAATACCCGAAACACGAAAACTAATAGCTATGTACAGAGGAATTAAGGTATATGAATAATTGTACAAAAAATATTAATAGACCTTTCGTTGATGAACCAAGAATGATCTTGATCATAAATATTTTTTTTAAATTGTAATCATGCGTTTCTGAAAGTGTAGCAATCATTTATTCGCAAGAGTACACTCATTGTATATTAAGGAGATGAAAATCTGTAATAAACTGAATGGATTCAATGAAGAAAAATATTACATAAATCAAAAATATAGAGTATATAAACTAAGATCTATATCCTTTCAATCAACCGATTATTTTAAAACGGTTTTGAAGATGCAAATTCTAATATGATTTGAATATTTATATCCATTGATTATGGAATATTATTGAGATGAGTATATGATAAGTTTTGAGTTTTTTTAAAATAAATGACTCAAAATTAGAACTTTAATTTTATTATAAGTAAAGAGCATTGTAACCTGAATGAGGTACACTACAAGAAACATTTATTATGGAAAATGTAATTTATATGAAGACTTTTCGTGACAGTAGAGCATATGTTGAATAAATATCGCTTCTCTAGTAGGTATAGGTGATGTTTCTCGGAGTTTAATCCGTTTAGGTAAAAGCGAAAACTTTGAAAGATCAAGCTACACAGGTCGCTGATGGCAGTGGCTCAACTTATAACCCTTTAAATATAATTGATGCAATGCATCTATCTCATGTAGCAATATGCCCAAATATTTTCATCAAAAACATGCTGTTACAAAAAAAAAATATAGAGAATGAATAATGAATTTGGAAAATTACCATAACGTTTAGTGATAGTAGTATATAGGTATAAAACTGACAGTTACGAAAACTTATATTCCATCTTTTAATTTGATGTCTATTAATAACATTCAAATTCATCCTCTACTTCACAATCGATGATAAGGAAGTCATTAGATGTGTAAATTTTAATCAAAATAAATATTTGGACGCACAATGTTTTCAAAATTGATAGAATCTCAAAATGCAGAAATAAAATTGTACCATATATTTAGGTGTTGTTATGATTATCGCAGATATTGAATTCAATAAAAATTATGACGAAAAACTTCAAGAATTTTTATGAAATTCAGAATATTATTAGGATAATTAATATATATAAGAAAACGTGACTCAATCCAGCGTAGAGAATTCTTCAATGGCTACTGTGGTAACTGTGTAAACAATCGATTAATCATCGACGATAGATAGGTTTTTGTAATTTATTTCGTGTGAGTACCATTAAGATTCGTGTATTTTGATAGATAAATACACAAACAAAAGAAGAAATCGAAAACACATCTAACACAAGAGAGATAGGGGTCCATTATGTATGTATCAAAATTTATGAGGTTGCCATTACCATAATCATAAATAAAATATTTGAACCTTGAATAAACTTTTAAAAAATTAAACTATATATTATAAATGGTAAAGCTTGGTAATCGTTTGAAGCTTAAATTTAAAAATAATGTGAAATAAATGCATAAAATCTACATTGAACATAGAAATATGAAATATTACTAAAAAATGTGGATAGATAACAATAATTGTTAAACTCTTTTTCAGATAAAATATCATAAAAAAAATTTGACTATTTTTAGCTAATATTTTTGATACGAATGCCATTTTTAATACATATTTATTAACTTCATTAACTTACAAATTCGTTTACTATATTTTCAAGCAAATATAATAAAAAATGAGGGCTATATATGCAATTTTGATTCGATATATCCGAAATGAACAATTACAAATTAAGAGTTTTAGCAGTAAATTGGATATTTGTAGAGGATTGTGATGATAAATATGATGTAATTATTTCAGATAATATATTTTATATACACAAATTATTGACTGATATGCATAAAAAATGTCATTTTCTGATGCCAATCATATTAACAGTCAAAGTTATTTTTATAATTTAATTTTAATCACATAATCATTTTCTTGTGTCAACATAATTGTAGGATCATAAAATAACTTGAGAGCTATTATATTCGGTTATTTATGTTGTCTAAAAAATATACGAATTGTATATTTAAATTTATTTGAATTATTAAAGGTGTTTATTTTTCAAATAAATAAATCATCCAAATGATGGCGTACATTCTTCACATATTTACGAATACATTACATAGAATCAGCACATACCAATTTGTTCAGAATATACGATGATATGAAATTTAAATTCAATGACGAACAGATGATTTAATTTAAATTCGGATCAAATGCCAAGAGTCAAATATAGTTAGTAATTTTAGATTTCGAACATTATCATCTCTCGAAGATACAGGGTATATTTACGATTACTATGAGTCATCAACACCTTTTAAGATGCATGATATCCACATAGATTCACAATATGAAGAATGGGCCAAATAATTACATTAAGAAGAGAACAGTCAGAGCGTTTACGTTTTAAAGAACGCTATTTACATATCGAAAATACAACGATTGGGTTAAAATATAAGCTAAAATATGATTGTTTTATTTTTGCCTCAAAAACGGATATCCACTTCATATTGAATAAACGCTGCCTCAAAAAACAGATGATCTCTACTAGGGAGAAGTTGATGTATGACGTTTTCTTATCTATCAATATACTTTAGTTATTTCGACCTTTGAAAAGTACAATTTAAAAAGGCGAGGTTTATAAAGAGATAAGATTGAGTGATAAGGTCATTTCAAATTCGAAATTGTTTACACTTAGGCTAAGATAGTCACAGATATTTGCACAAAAGTAATATGAAAGCTATATTCAAACTTTGGGTCTAAATTTTAATTCAAACGCATGAAGAGGAAAAAGAATTTAATTATGATCGGAATAAATAATACAGAAGAATATCCTCAAACAAAATACATTCAACCATAAATAAAAATGATATTTTATATATCTCGACGTTTCATAGACTTATGCATTAGTTTACTGGTGGTTGTATTCATAATTATAGTCGTATTCTGACCGGGACGGTTATGTATGCTATACAAATCTTAAAAACTATTTTAATAATTTGAAATGAAAAAAATATATCTCGGTATATTTCATAACTGGGGCGTATTGTTTATTTTATTTGATTATTGTGAGATGCTTTACCATTAAAATATATATAAAATCGGTTCATATCTGCAT
>JWZT01002564.1:23729-42074 GCA_000827895.1 Thelohanellus kitauei
ACTAACGCCGCCTTTTCTGTTCTAGTTGGCTATCGGAAAATTCCAATGTCTTTACAAAAGATCAATTTTTGAAAATATCATGGAATTAACTAGCCGTTGTTGGACATTTATAATTAAGGCAAGAGTGTAAGATGATTTCTTAGTGAGCTTGTTTAAATATGTATAATCGACACATTCTTACAGAGCGGTCTTTTTTGCGACGATTACCACCGGCTAATACAAATGGCTGCGGCTGAGCCTGAGAATCCAATTTTGAAGAATCTCATCAATCTGTTTCTAGCTAATCTTTCTGTGCTGAATTGACTAGTTTCATAGCTTATCCTAACGAAGGGCGTCTTCTATGAGTTCGATTTTATGTACAATTTTCGTTCATCTTCCATGTACGCTTCTAGAAGAAGATAATACTTAATAAACACACTGAAGAAATTTGTGTTCATTTTACAGTAGCATAATTTATGTTTACAAAAGTTAGAATATTCGCCATATATATCGGTTATCTACTAGGTCTTATGATGCCTTAATTATCATCACTTCTCTTGACAGTGTTTTTTGTGTTAGAGTCCAGACGTGAAAAACCATTTTCACCAATATTGCACCATCAAAACTTTGCTAAAAAATCTAACGCGTATATTCATTTTTTTACAACGATTTAATGACACAGAACTTGATTATTGCTCTACGGTTGTGAAAGAAAACTTCAGCTCAACAAACCTGAGAACACGCATCATGGCTACTTGGGCATTTTACAAGGTAAGATGTGAGCAAGAGAAATTAAAAATTTTCAAATATTTCATGTCAATATTTATGGACATGAGGGAAACACTAGAACCCCTATGTAAGAACCCTATTAAGTTCCAATGATATATAGCCATATTGGTAAGAAATTCGTGGCCTCAAACAGAGTGGCAATATTGATTTGGTATGTGACCTTCATTTTGATCAGCGTCTCTTTTGAACCAACAATAATTTATCCGGTGACCCATTTTCCTCAGTAATAAAATCTGAACCTCTTATGATTGTCGAATGTTAGAGCAAAGAAGCTCTTTTCTTTTGTTTAAATTTGATTTAAGAGATCTCTAAAAGTGGCTCAAGCTTCTTTTCCACCATTGAGTTTAGATCCTTCTTGACTGCTAACTCCGATGAGACAGATTTGATTTCACATGCTTATGTCGACTCTAGGGCTTTTATATGATTGCACTTTTTAATCAGAGCATAAATGGAAACAAACTGCTTAATCTTTGATAACGTCTCGAGCTATATGTTTTTGGAATAGCATTAATGAACTTATAAAAGGATTTTTTATGTTGATTCGATGACGAGAATTTGGGATGTATCTGGTCAACTAATTTCTTTATTCAGATGGCCAAGGAATCTAAAGGTTCATTAAACTTCCGCCTAAGAAATTAAAGTTAGCTTTCCGCTGTGTAACAATCACTCTGAAATCGGGCAACAAGCTCGTGGCAAGTATTCGCGTACAATAAATTGATTTTATTACCCAGTCCAAGATAAACTATTAGCGTTTGTCAATCAAGATAGACAGAGAATATCTTCGCTTACTGTTTCTCTGCGGAAATTGGCATTCATCGCGAAATCGAACTTGAGAAGCCACGAAAAATATCTATATAGCAAAATATCTTTGTTTGGTTTAATAAATTCCTTCCAATGTCATCTATCTATGTAGAATGCGGACAAAACTAATCTATTTACGATTTAATACTAGTTTACGTTCTATATATCAAATTTTTCTCGCCTCCATTCAACACATTACACTCCTCAAATCTTAAAGAATTAAAATAGTATTTTTCACCTACATGGATATTGATTCGAAATGTAAACAATGAAATATTTATCCAACAATTATGAAAGGTATTTTGTATTGTTTGAATCGATACCATCAAATCTGTGATTCACAAACAGCCAAATTTAATGTTGATACCATTGTTCACTCGGATTGTGAACGCAAGTTACCTTTCTATTTTAATTTGGTCTTAAAAATCATAGAGAAAACTTCACTGACCGATTTGGAACCAACTCAGGTTTTATCTACCATTCAACACTGAAAACTAAAATAAATAACTTCAAAAATACGCTAGGTGTAATCGAATCTGTTTACGATTTATCCAAGAAAAAATATATTCATTTTAAAATCAGATAGCTGATACAATCTGTAATTTTCTATTTGATGTATTTAAAGGTCTTATCTATAACATATAACTCAAGTTCTTTTGAGATGGATAAATTGTATCCATTGATCTCGATTGACAATAGAAATTTCAAAATGAAGCATTTTCGATGATAAATAAATACGTTTTTGTGTTATGAATATATACAAAAACTGTTATTTCATTACAACGCATATTTTTATATTTATTATAAAAATGCGTAGCCAGTTTAATTTTATCGGTACATTTATGATATGCGTTCAAGAAGCTAAATTGCCATGTTGAATTTTTAAGGTAGTACTAATATTTTGAACAGTTCGTGCGAAACAGTGACGTTGAGAAGAATTAACGATCTACGGTATCGAATTTTACCAAAAATATGGTAAAGAGTACATTATAGCCTTAAGTTAATCGAAATGTCTGTTATTGCTTCAGGTCAGGCTGCATGGATACTACACATCCATTTCACTACCGAAGACTTAAGTGGACGTCCTCTCTCCGGAGATTGTGCGACTTGAATAGGTTTATCGAATACAGCTGTATTGGTTTTGAACCATCATTTTAGATGGTTTCTGTGTGTCCTCCAATATCAAGATTTAAATGTTCAGGCTCGACTTTTGAAAAATTATATGGGCCATGGTAACATCTTTGCAGTGGCGTATGGCTTTTATTACGTCGAACGAAAACGAATTGGCAAGAGTCGTAATCCTTACGTACATTATGCTCGACTTTGATATCATGTCCACTTGTAGGAATGGGTGCGAGCATGCCAACAATTGTTCGTAACTCGGAAACGAACTTGTCAACGGGAATCGAACCTTGTGAGTCACAGATGAAATCCCATGGGACAGCAAGTGGAGTTTCATCAAAACGTCTTGCAGATGATATTTTTAAATCATCTCTAGGAGCGGTGTGGATTCCAAAAAAACTATGGATATTTGTCATACCAAAAAGGCAAAGCTAGGCGAGCTGTCAAAGATGATTTCAAGTGCTGATGAAATCTTTAGACTAGCCCATTGGCTTGGTGGTGAAAAGCGCTTGTATGTGGATCTTTGATCCCAATGTTTGAGTTATATATGTCAACATTTAGGACGTAAACTGGGCTCCTCTATCTGATGATATATTTGATTGGACGCCAAATCGGAAAATGCAGCTCGAAATGAGAGCTCGGGCTCACGATTTTGTACGGGTATCCTAAGGTGGTATAGATTCATGCCATCGTGTGAAACCATCAACAATAATAAATAGATGGATGTGACCTCAAGATATTTGTAATTATCCAAGGATGTAAATGTGAATATGATCAAATCGTCGCGGAGGCACTTTTATTCATTCTAAAGGGATTCGATGTGTCTTTAAACTTTAGAAATTGGGCAGCTTATGCATGTTTTAGCAAATTTTTGAACGTCTGTAAACAGGCAGTGCCATACACATTTGTTTCTGACTATTCTTGAGGTTTCTCTTATCGACGGGGATTTTAAACCGTGCAACGCATCGAATACACGACGCCGATACACTAAGGGCATAACTAGGCGAAGATGGCAATAGAAATGTTACATAGGAGTTTTGAGGTACCATCTCCAAATGGTATCTCTTCTAGAACAAAATCAGATTTGTTAAGGTCGGAAATCGAGACCTTATCTTCATCGCGTCAAGCTTTTGCCATTTCTTCGTAGTCTATGCCGGGCGTGGTTGATTGCAGTGGGTTAACATTCATTCGTGAAGGGGCATCAGCTACAACGGTTACCTTTCCAGATAGGTGTTTCATATAGGTTGTAAACTCAGATATCGCTGCCAAGTGCCGATATTGCCGTGATGACCAGGTATCCAAAACTTTTTCAAAAGAGAAGGTTAGTGGCTTGTGGTCTGTAAAAGCAGTAAATATGCGGCCTCAAAGATAGTACAGTCAACGCATGACGGATAGATATAAGACAAGAAGCTCACGATCGAACGTGCCATGTCCAGTTTAAGAAGGTCGCAATTTCTTACTAAACAAATCAAGCGGTTGCCATACACGATCGACCAGTTGTGGGAACCTGGCGCCAAAAGCTGTTTCGAAGGGTTATTGGTCAATGCTGTAGTGGCGTCAGTCTGTAATTCAAATCGGTAGCATCTGCCAGTGCGCGTTTGGTCTTATTTAAAGCTAAAAGCATTTCTGACGTCAATACCAAATGCTTCTGTACTTTAATCAAAGCAGCACAAATGTGGAACATGGTGTTGACGAAACCAGGAATGAACCCGAGCTAGACATGTACCATTTGTTAAATTCCTGCAGCCCATTAATCGAAAAAGGCTTTTGTATTTGTTGAATCGCTTGAACTTTTTCTCTTAATAGATTAATACCTACAAAAGAAATAAAGTGTTAAAAGAAATGAGTTGAACTCTACATTAATAAACATTTTTCGGTGTTTATGACGAGGCTACGTTGTTGTAAAGGCTCGAAAACTAATCTTAGATAGGGGTTCGTGTTCTGAAAGGCTCTTAGTGAATACTTGGACACCATCAAATAAATATTATATCAATTCTAGCCGTTGCTCGACAGTGTCCATCATCCGCTGTAATGTCTATGCCGAATTTCTGAGACCAAGGTGCATGCGTATAAATTTAAAAAGACAGAATGGCGTTAGTGCTGCGGTCTTGGCAACGTCCTCTATGTTGATTATGATATCGTGATAACCTCTGACCAAGTCGACCTTTAAAATAATAATGCATTCCGCTCATTGAGATGAAAAATCCTGTATATGTGGGATGGGATAACGGTCCGGAATGGTTTCTTCTTTCAATCTTCTGTAATCCACCACTGGTCTTAGATTTTCGTAGTGCTTGTGAACCATGTGGAAGGGAGAGACCTATGGATTCGTCCAGCGTCTTATTAATCCCATCTCTTATACGGTGAATTCGAGTTTGGAGTATACCAGCTTGTCAGAAGAACGAAGTCTATTGCGTATCTGGACTGGTGGCCTTTTGTAGCAATATATTGCTTAACACCATGTTTGGTTGTCGTCTGAGCAAAGGTTAGAACTAACATATTCGGGAATCCGGTGAGCAGAATTTTTAACATGTCATGTGATTTCGCCACTGACGACAGCTTCGAGGTATGCTAAGTTCTCTGTTAGCAACTAATAGAAAGGTAATTCTCTGCATCCACGAGTTTGTTTTTACATTTTAGGTCAATAAGGAAATTTTATGAGCGAAAATAATCTGCCCCTAAAAGCGGCAGTGAATCGTCTACAATCGTAAAACATAAATAAAAAAACGGGAATTTTAATTCCAAGTGATTATGATTCTCCTCTATCTACGTATTGTAGGGACATTTGCGTCGATCAAAGCTGGTCGATTGTTACCGGTCTGACTTTATCTGACTGTAGAGGAATGTCGCTAACTTCAGCCGCTGATCGACCCACAAGTAGGTCCTGAACGTCGATTCAAGACGAATCACAACGGTTTGGTGCCAAAAAAAGTCGAAACGGTTGCTATTTTGGCTCCTATGGATGTAGAATTTGTGACTGAGCACGGTTCACGGCATTTTCCAGACTTGCTCTTTAACCTGGTGTGCTAGAAGCACCAAACATCTTTATTTTCCTATTCGGCATGCGAAACTGAAACAGGACGGTCGCATATGCTCTTCGTCTGAAAAACTTTATTAATCTCGTTTTCGAATCGTCGGCCTTTACATGGCTTGCCAAAGCTCGTCTGCCCGTTCAGAAATCAGATCAAGGATTGTGAAATCCTGACCGGCTTGAGGCATTCTGATTACTTCCTGTGTTCGGCGTAGGAATATCTCCTCGAAGAGGATACATGATGTTGGCACGGTAGCGGATGATTTCATTTCAGAGAGAAGAGCAGATAGCTTCCGAACTCAAAGACCAAACGTGTCAAGAAGTTCGCAACCCGGGTCCCTTTTAGTAGGACGGAATGTCGCAAGAAGATTTTACATCAGATATTCGTATTTCCCCTTCAACGATTGTTTGGAAAGGGTGTCTATCATGCCTATCGCTGTCTCTTGATCGTGAGCGCCTACCACATAGTGGTATTTCGTTTTGTCACTGCCAATTCTACGTAATTACAAACGTACCTACGCCTGGACGAACCAAACTCGGTGATGCTCGCTCCAGAACGTCAGCAGTTTGAAAGCGACTTAATTAAAAAGAAGGTATCGCACTTTCTTCATTCCTTTTAATCGTATCGCATCGAAGTCACCAACATCGCCATATAATAAGAAATAAAGTGTGGTATCGCTTCAGGTCAGGCCGCATGGCTACTACAAATCATTCAACCAAAAGCAAAACTACGTTGATGAGGCATTAATAGTTGAGATTTATAATATCATAATTGTTTGAATTTTACACCAATCGCTGATGTACAACTGTATGTTTATGAATCTATAAATGGTTGATACATAGAACAAAAATCGTGGTTCCATCAAAAATAGTGTGAGTTTGGGTCAGGGGAAAAAATATTCTAACGATGTTGACGAACCATGCCACACCTTATATTATAATTATAGAATAAAATAGAAAAACGCTTTTCTAATTTTTTACACGCTGTGTTAAACTTTCTTTATTTGAAAAACTCATTTCTGTAGAATATAAACTGATTGTGTGACATAATCTGATACGTCATCACCACGTGATTAAAAACTAATAACGATATTAACTAAATCATGTGGTAACGTTAATTGCGTAATAAGAACCAACGAGCAATGCCGATAGTTTTATTAAATTCATAACACCAAACGACTTACCGAATAGTTATTGATGAAGAAGCATATGCCTGATATAATTTTAAACATCAGCAATTAAGCATATAATATACTCAAATATAATCAAATTTTTTTATTGCTGTTCATCTAGCCTCAGATGTTTCGTGAAAATTCACGAAGATCATATCATTTCTTTATTAAAAGGGTTGACTGATGTAACTAGGTGTATTCATAAAGAAAGATTTACCCATAAGTTTATATTGGTTACAAACTCTTGTTTGCCGAATTAAATACAGGAACATATATAGTTAATTGATGAAGTCTTAACTCGTTTTTTTGTTTATTCGCGATAGCACACGGTTACGATTTTAACCGAACTCGTATGCCCCACATTATTCTTTAAACTTTATTTTACCTTTGCAATCATTAATGATATAATATATTAACATATTCAATCGACGCCCTAACATGCGACGCCGACCACCTGACTTACATCGACAGTGCTCAACTTTTAGACATCAAAGTAATATTAATTACAGTTTGAAAATCGAAACTATCCAACATTTGACTATTATTCAAGTATGACATTCTTAATCGGCCAGGAATATCTTCAACTTAATCTAATTATCAGATTTTTTGTGACTACATTTTAGGAATGAGTCAGGAACCTGAGAGAAGGACGCCTTATCGCCGTATCGATCACTGTATGACATCTGCTCGTCAATTTCTTTTTATATACGGGGGTTGTCATTGCTCCTCATATAGACATTACAATGATTTCTGGAGCTACAATACAATAAGCTGTGTCTGGAAACGATACCAACTACCTCACGAAAAGCAAGACACATGTGTACATTCCTCGATATGTTCGGATGGAAAGTTTGTTTACTTATTCGGAGGATCATACGGTTTTCCTGGTTCTCGACAAAATAATACACTTGTTTCATTTGATATTACCAATGAGACATGGGAAATTTTATTTCATCACACAGACGTTTGTGACCAAAATACACCGCCTCCAATGTACAGAAATTTACTTTTTTATCATAAGGGGTCGCTGTATGTATTAGGGGGATGTGATCGCAGCCTTGTATTAGACACAATGTACAAATTCTGTCTACAAACGTTAACCTGGTCTTTGGTCGTACAAAATGGGCTAAAACCTCAACGTTTAATAGGCGGAACAGTCTACGAAAATCAGTAATAGTATGACAATATAGAATATATTTGTTCGAAAGCCTAGAGCCTGAAATAAACAGATTTAGAGAAGTAAGTATTTTCGATTTTTCGACCCATACCTGGACAAAAAGAGAAACGATCGCCAAAAACCAGCAGTATCCTGATACTCGCATATGTGAATCATTTGCATTTTCCAAAAACTTTGGTTGGATCAGTGGCGGGAACATTATGACTACATACAGACCTTTCTACGATATCTGGAAAATTGACCTACAAAACCTGGAATGGCTTAAAGCTGATTACGTATTAGAATTTTATATCTAGACTCTTGGAATAGGCATCTTTGATCATTGCACTTCAATTGTTGATGATTGCTACTTATTCAGTTTTGGCGGTCAAATGGGCGAAACCGATCGAGATAATACATTCCGCAAAATCATCATACGTCCACCAACACTTTATCGTCGATGTCTCGAAACTGTGAGCAGATCGCTGAATGTGAAAAGCTTAAGAATGGCTTTACCTCCTTCCATTCTCGATGATCTTAATTTAAATAGTAACAGTTAATATTGGGATTCTTAAAATGACTATGTGAAAATGATTCTCCAAATAGAACAATTACTAACATGAAGGCATACTACACATGCCCTAATCAATCGTGCTTCCATTTATGTGTATGAGACGTTACGTATTTTTGACTAGAACATTTTCATAGCAAAACGCTTTGACCAATTTCCTATATATATCATAAATAGATTCCAAGTCAAGTTGCATTGATACAATTCATTCGTTTTGATGCATATTTTCTACCAAGTAGCATGCGTCAACATATTACGTTAATTTAATGATTGAGAAATACAAAAGTGTTAATGAATCATTTTGTGATAATAGAATGGCTTCCTCCATCGTCAATAACGATTTGTTATAAAGAATTCTATCGTTTATTGTCAAACAACCATCCATATTTAAAACATAAATCTCTTTCAACCTAACGGCAAAAATCATTCACTTAGATATCATTTCGTATATAAAATTAACGCTGTCGGGTCATGCCACGAAATAAAAGCAGAATCACAAATTAAGGATAGATTTTTTCTTTTTATGTATTCAAATATCGTATTGTTTCATATTAAGGAGACTGCGTCCAAGAGAAATTATTAATTTAGGCAAAGATCTGGTTATGTATCTACTAAAAGATGAATTAAAAAAACACTTGATTTCGTTTAAACGAGATCAAAAAGTATTAAATTATCAACTGATCAATTTATATTCCTATCTCGGTTTCCTTGTTTGTTTGGTCACTGTCTTGTTTCCAGGTGTAATTAAACACATTCAGATCTCCTGAACCTGTTCTCTATGTATTTTCTAACAAATACCTCTGGATGATCATCAAGGCATTCAAAACAGGTTTGGATCTTTCTTCGAGAAGAGGACAATTGTCTCTGTTTAAGTCATTCCGAGTGTCATTTTTTGTTAGTTGATGTGAATTAAGGGTATTTTTGTGTTTCATTTAAAATCATCTAATTTGATGTTTTATACATAGTTTTTCGATAGCTGTACTTCGTAATACATAACATCTTGATAAAATATGTCTTAAGGCTCACTCATAATGCCGATTAATATAATGTAAAAAATAGAGGCAAAAGATTTCATAAATTATTTTAATTTAGATTGAAAATCTACTCACTGTAAAGATTTGTAAGCAAAGCCTGTTGATACTGCGATCCATTCAGGGTATTCATTTTGGACTATTTACTCTTTTGATTTGATAGTACTTGGTTTCAAAGAATTAGCATTTAAGTAGTCCACTAAAACTATGATCACATTCCATTTTGAATTAAAGTCGCTTTCTGCTTTTATAAATTAAGAAAGATTCAAAGTTAATAGAATAAAAACGGCCTCGAAATACCATTCTGTCACTCTATTCTCTAATGCTGATTTCAATCGAGCCCTTCTTTTTTGAAAAGGAAGACGATTACAACCCCTAATTTGGCTTTTGTGATGCCAAATGTTTTGTAATCATCACTACGAGAAATTCCGGTAAAATATTACCAGATTGCACTTTATGTATTCTACGATCCACAAATGGGCTTTCCAAATGTAATATAGAGCAAACTTTCATATAATTGACGCTATTTAAATAGTTTTTGATATGGTAATCTCTTTTTAGTTTTCATTTTATTATTTAATAAAATCAGCCTTTGAAGATAACCTTAACGCACTGTAAATGTGACACCAAGAGTCTTGAACAAAACTTCTGAATTCAGAGTAAGCTATGATGCACATTCGATCGATAAATACTGTAAATTTCAAGCTTGAAATTCACAACCGAAACGTACTAATTTTAACATGAAGATTTGAATATTCTGATTTTTTATTATTTTTGACTTCGATAATTTGAGGTTTTAAACACCTCAATATATACAATTTAGTACAGACTTTACGTCAACCACGATTTCGACGTTTATCACATGCGAACTTCTCTTTCTGGATCGTTTTCAATATAGGAACCATTCACTACCCACAGATGTTAGGTAGTGCAACACTATGGCTAAACAGTCACTCCATGAGTTTGCCCTCTTAATCTACTATACTAAAGCGGCATTAGTTCGCGAAAAACTAGCTTTATGCGTGCCGCTCAGTGTGGCAACGCTAAATATTCTGAATATAATTGAGTTTGAATGGTCAGTTCGTTGGATGAGCTGTTTCAAAAAATCAGAATGACATATTTAATCTTTAGATAGATAAATCAGTTAAAAATGATTCTTAACGATAACTGTGATTGTTTGATGAGAGTATTGAAAGCTTTTTTTGAATACATGTTAATTTCGACTTTTGGAAATATTCTCGTTCTTATGAATTTGATACTCGTTTTTTAAATAAACCTTAAAGACCTATGAAGCTTCAATCTTAACAAATTTAAAACAAGTAATCAGCTTTTAATGACACAGTGAAACACGCAGAAGGAAAATCTTTAATTGTATTTAAAATGTTTTTGTTTTCTCACTATCAAAAACAGGCATTATTGAATCGATTTAACTTTCCATCAATCAAGTTTCGGTGTAGTTTATCTTAAAAAATTAACAGAAAATTGACTACATTTAAATGTTGGATATTTATAATATTTTACATCAAAATAATCGTAGGATGTAGCCGTTTGTAATTCTCTATCTATAGACATTTTAAGGTCTATGCAATTAACAGTTTTTCAAAAAAAACAAATTAAAAGATGAAGATTTATTGAAATCCGATAAGCTGTTATAGATCACAGGAATTATATCTTGATCAGAAACCATTTCTGGTTTCTCTATGTTTAAAATCACTCATATAAAAGTTTGGCTGCCTTTAGTTGGTCTAATTTCCAATCTTTTATCGAATATACACAAGTTGTAAATACATTCATTATTTGTATTCGAATTGTCCACGTTTATCTGTACCTAAAATCCACTTGATGCTGAATTATTCTTATGTTTCTCACTCTTCAAAAAAAAGTGAGACCTGTTGATTTAAGTGATTTGAATTGATGTGAATAAAGGCATTTATGCTATATATGACATCATGATTTTCAAAAGGTGTACAAAACATCGGAAAGGATAAATGGGCTAGCAATAAAATGGATATTAATGCACCATAGTTAACTAATTGAAAAATCTAAGAGATATTTTGAACCCATAATCTGTCATATGGCTGGCCGATCAATAATATGTATTTTTTGTTATATTTCAAGAAGACTTTGTTAAGATCGACTGCTGTTTTATCAATCGTGTGTAAAGTTAATACGAATTTGTTTTGAACAACAGACGGCGAGACATAAAGTATAATATTCATTTTAAACCAACGGAACCATTGATAAATCGATGCTTAACATTCACAGGATGCTCCTTAAAATAAAAGTCAGTATTTGAACCTGTAGCATGTTTATCTTATCAGTCACAATGTGCTGTTTTTATTTGATTCGATGAATGTGGTTTTTCAGTTTGATGGAAGAGCTCTTCAATTCACATTATTAAATTTAACAAATTGGACGATATCTCATATTTTGAGACACATTCTTGAATAGATTTTCTTCATCATTGACAAAGCCTAAACTTGTGCGCTATTATTTCACAGAGAATAGTAATGATTATTTTCAAGAATAGTTGAGAATATATCAATGATTCCTTTATTATATAAGTTGTGAGTTTAAGATGTTCAAAAAAAAAGTAAAATTATAAAATATAATTGAACCCCATAAATTCGATGATTTAAACAATATAATTCAAAATAAAGATACTCAATATTAGTATGAATAAACCCAGAAAACATTCTGTAATATTTCTTTTTTTCAATAAATACAACCCATAATATTCTTAATTCTTGTCTATTTTCAAGAATATTAAAATGTTATTACTTATTTTTTGCAGAAATCAGATCACACAAAATTATGTCATGACATGGTATATGCAATCAGGAACGATGTGTGTGTAGATTTAACGAATACTACGATAAAAGCAAATATTTTCTTTTTTTGGGACTATACCTCATCGAGAATTTATAAAAAATAATTTACTTTCATTCTCTGGTAAGTTATTGTAGATCATGCTCAATTACATTGATTATTTGTGTCAAATAGACTCTGAAAGTGACAGTGATTACTTTGCTATAACATAACAGAATACATTTATTCGTCGATGTATATACCGACTAATACTTTTACTTAACACAATTCTTGAGAGTTTGACAGTAACAAAACCACTTATTCCACTTTAAATAAACAAATTTTTCATGGATAAATACTGACAATTTATTTCATGACGTATGTTATGATATTACATAAAAACCTTAATCCCGAATCCAAAAACATAATTTGAATCATAATTAATCGAGATTGATATCACAAAACAATCATGATTTATTTTTCATCAAATATAGATCAAATGGAAAATTTTGACTCTACTAATAAAAACTAACTATGGACACACTTTAACATAATTTATGAATTAAATCTGAAATGAATTGCAGGGATGTCAAATTGCTTTTCGCCTTGGGTTTGCACGATATTGTACTTTATTAACCGAGATTTTGCTTAGAATAACAATTTAAATGAACATTATTTGCAACTAATAATCATGAATTTAATATCTACAGTCGAAAACATAAATCATACTAATTAGCTGTCATTTTGTAAAATTTAATGTAAACGTTAAATGATATCACGTTCCCACCGATGTAATTTGATAATGCAGCAATAATAGAGTCAACAGGAATATAAATTACTCTCCAAACGAGTGTAATATCGTCGGAATCTGATAGGAATAATTAATTAAATAAATTGTTTTATCTGCAGATAACAGTCCGGTTTAGCAATTTTCTGTTTCTCTATATGTTCAAAGTTTGTTCAGTAATGAGACCGAAAATTGAGTCAGAAGACATTGATCAACAAAAATTTTATTTCCAATAATAAGAGATGTATACTGAACTATCATTAGGTTTTTATTGATTATCAAAATACAAATCGCAAAAAAACAAGGTGGCCAAAACTCGATTATCACCTTAAAAACTTGCAAAATTTCATCTTATTTTCAGGCAAGAATAAATATGATAATACGGGTTGTTCTGAAATGCGTAGATAGAAAGAACACATAAAGAAAATGTCGAAGATGTATAGATAAATTGATGCCATAAAAATACAAAAATATCCAACACCCATATAATATTAAATATTTTATCAATAATACTCCTATATTGTAGAGAATAACCTGATATAACAATAAGCATCCATTCCGAAATACCATTTTCCATTTTTCGAGAACAATAATTATCATGTCCTCTCTTATCACTAGAATACTACCCTCTAAGAATTAAAAAAAATATTAACCTAATAATAATTATATATCATATGTTTATTTATAGTTTTACATTAGCGACACATCATAATTACCATATCGATAGAATCAATAGTATCTTATATATCAGTAGGTGGAGTATAGGGTTTTCATTTATGTTTTTCAACTATTTAATTATCAGTTTTTGATATTTATAGTTATCTAGTATCATTTTACAAGATAATGCCATGAGTGACCGTTTTTTATTCGCGATGCAAAAGTTTAATTTGTGTCTTTATTCAGTTTTCTAGGGGGATGATATCAGAAAAAAATTAATCAGATCTATGGCAGAATTTTGAATATTTTGCATTTTGGATATGTGATTCAGTTTCTGAAAATATTACCAAAACTGAATTAAAACCAACGTGCTGTAGCTTTGATAATAGCATAACCCATTTATTTCTGCCTAATTAATAAAATAAATGTTGAAAGATTTATTAAAAAATGATATTCCTGATTATAAAATTGTCATTAAACATAACCAAATTTCTATATTGCTAATATATTATTCTTGTCAAGCAAGTTTAGTTCGAAAGTTAGTAATTTTAATATGGAATTGATAATTTAAGTTTCTCATCTAATTTTTTTCAAATTTAATGAGCTGGAGAATGATGTGAACGTGTGATCACTAGATAAAACTGAAAATATAGATTATTAAATTTATAGTTTTTGTATATATAGAATTAAGTAAGAATCCTATTAATCCATATACTGCTTGTCAATAACTATATTCAAAATTATCGAAATTATAACTCTACGTCGACAGATGAATCCTGAAATCTGTTGATAAAAATGAAACACGTTATTGAACTATATATAGGAAACACTACTCTTTCATTAATGCAGACTCAAATGTGACGAAAAGAAGGATAAAATACTGCGCAAAGATTCGGGAAATGTTTTAACTATGAAAGACACATTTCAATACGTAAATATTTTAATGAATAAAAAAAACATTAAGAAACCAATATATTATTGGTTAAAACATACCAAAAACCATTATTCTGGAATTAGAATGAAACAGATTAATAAAGAGTACATTATCAAAAATATATCCACATGAAATACGGTTTTGACAATATTCATACATCGTGTGATAAAGACAACGGACCGATTGTTTGTCTCCACATCATTTGTTTTAGTAAATAAAATATTTTTCTGCGTAAAGTTGTATGATATTCCATCATACGTCTCTCCTCGCCAAATGGATAGTGTTGTAATTATAATTTAATATTTATGTGTATTATTATATCTAAGTGCATCTCTTGAAAGCATTTCGTTGTCAAAGTACTATCAAATGTCTGATAACCATAATAAATTTACCAGCAGTCATTTGAATGTTGATAAATTTTCAATATCATGATACTGATTCGAATGTGATAGTCTCGCGAATGCCTTCAACTACACGATATATTTGAATTTAAATTCATTCTTTGATGCAGGTAATCTTTCATGGATTATTATCAATAAATTGGAGTCATGTATTTGCAGGATAGAATATACTCGTATATAGTGTCGATATATTAAATGATTTTAAAATAAATTCTGTCAATTTTTATTGCATCAAAGATGATACAAAAATTATTAAATTTTGATGATAGTGTGTAGCCTATTCTTCTATTGTTCATTTACTGTGAGTACTCTTAGTGGCAAGAAGACTCTATTTCATGTTACAGTTGGCAGATTAATCGATCGAATATCTCTTGCCTAACTTGCAAAGGCTTGACACATCTGACAGTATATTTTCAAAATAGAAAAATATCGTAAAGAATGTCATCAATTTTCAGAAACATAATCGTTAAATTTTATCGAAACAGATCGAGATAAAATAATATATTTTGAATGCCAGTATGGAAATATGTCAAAATAAAACAGATGATGATATTTAGGAGACAAAGTAAACATTTCTTTTAAAATAATTTAATGTTTCGTATCATTCGGATGAATATTTGCAAAGGTGAATGACCAACGTGAATGTGATTCCATAAATTTTTTAGAAATTATATAAACCAAAATCATAGTATTTTAACTCTATTAATTTATATCGACAAAAAATCTACAATTCTCGCATCATCAGAAATGTTAAAAATAAAACCATATTATTCCAAAACGTATTGTTGATTGTAAAATTAATCATTTTTAGTATTATGAATATAGATGCGTTCTACAAAATGACAAGATCATTTTAAATTATTGTTTTCTGACTTTACGACACTCCGAATGAGTTATTGAAATTATAGAGCAGTATCAATTCTAATCGCTTGGAATGAATCTGGGACATCTGTAGATTTCTTGAATCATCTGTTTGCACTCCTATTACAAAAATGTAAATCGATTTACCACGGTAAAGTTGGTTATCTAATCCTGGTTATCTTGATGTTAGAGAAACACAGTTAAACAAAACATGCCATTAAATGATACTTTAATTCAATCTCAATATCTGTGAGATATTTTGTAATTAATCCATCTGAATATATGATTCTCACACTCATCAAAATATCGTTTACAATCAAAACCACAGAGAAAAGTTTTAAAACGCAGCCAGTGTTATGGGATATTCAGAAAGAAACAAAGGGCATCGAATTAATCTGATAGAATCATTGATAATTGCGATGATACATTATTGCAAATTACAGGTTTAGATGACCTTCAGGTTTATTTTTAAAACCATTTATTGCTTCAAAAGATATCGATTCTATCAAATTCAGAGAATAAGGTATCCGGTTTGCATTTGAAAATCGACTTTTTGAATAAATAATTCAATATATTCGGATAAAATTAGGAAATATTTTTAAATGTAAAAATTAAATGAATAAATAATAACTGTTTTCTACCTTTGTCATCTAGATTTATGGAGTGTTGACGAAAGTTTACAAGTTAGTTGTTATCGGGTTCGATATTTCAAATATTATTAAATGCATTTATCATCGAATTTTTAAAAAATATTTCATCACCAAAATGTCAACAAAAATATACTTCACTCCAGATATCCTCTTTATTTAGTTATATTTTGAAAAAAACCTTATCACAATGATTGATGCACTTGGTTAAATATTGTAACGTTACTCTTGTACGAGCCTTCATCGTCTGTGTTAATAAGGTAGTTTGTTCTTTTCGTGCCCCCTCTATAGACGATTGACTGTATAACATACAACATTCATTATCGAGTTTGATGAATGAAAAATATTTCTGAAGTCGTTTTCATTTGTAGGATACGAGTCATAGACGTCTGATTCAGTATGATAAACCGAGAAGTATCATGACCGTGAATTCCCTTTCCATCATAAAACGTCAATATATTTGTAAGAATTTGTTTGAAAATTGATGAATTAACACATGATAAATGAATTTATATCGTTAAAAAATACATATTTTAATTCACAACTAATAATTAAACACATTAAGAATGAAGTTATCTTCATTCGAGTAAAAATTTTGACTTTTTTTAGTTATATTGGAATGGGGGCATAATGATAAATTAAAAAAACCAAAATATTATACCTTTAAAAAATCATGGTAAAAACCAATTAAATAACCGATGAGCACAATTAGAATTATCCGAAAATAACTTTTCTTATGTAAAGAGTTTCACGTGACTATTAAGAAATAGTATTTATCTGTTATAAATATTTTTAGTTTATTAAATTTTCATTGATCTTTAATGTAACAAGTTGACACTTCAGGCAATATTTAAGTCAGAGCCAAATTTTACGGAATATTTATATCGATTTTGATTAGTAGTTTAAGTATGTTTAAATCGATGGATTTAATGGATGAAAAAATATTCACTAACTGCCAGAATACAATATAGGAAAATGTCTGTTCAGTTTATGAGAAATGTAATTGATTTCAACTTCACGTTTAAGATGCTCACTCATTTGATAATAATACAATTATTATTCAGATAAATCTGATTCAGAAATATTCAATTAAAAAAAATATTAATTTAATAAATTGAGGTGATTCATGATGAATTTTAGTAACGAATTAATGTATCTACTATTATTCGGCGATCGGTCTCCAGATTCGAGACATACGAAACAATGATGAAAACTGAATGAAAAAAAACGTTCTATGGCATCGAGACAAATCGAAATGGGACGATAACATCATACATGGTATAGGTTGGTAATGCTCGACTACAGACATATTATGGTAGTATATTTCTCTTTTGAGAGATAGTATATAATATTTGTATACATCATCCGGCTAAAGTCATTCCAAATTTTCTAAGTCCATACGCCAGATTTCAGATAAACGTGTTGGCATGTCTTCATTTACACCTCGACTCATATTTGCAGATGTACTGGAAAATGCATGATTCCATCGTTCGATCAAGACGATACTCATTATCTTTAGAGCTAATTTTTCCTGTGGCCTACCTGCTTGTTGATAAATGAAGAATATTTACTCCTCTAAATCTGTTTGTTCCAGATGA
>JWZT01002564.1:42382-76457 GCA_000827895.1 Thelohanellus kitauei
CATATAAACAGTAAAAAATACTCTTATTACCAAATTTGAAAAACTCAGTGTATATTATCGTCAAACTCGAGATGTTAAGATTTCGCACTATCCATTTATTTTAGTAAAATCATCTATTCACATTTAGAGTGCCTCACAGTCTATTTCAAAATCCTAGATGTCTCTGTTTTTCAACCCGATGAATTGTATTTAGAAAAAGAACATTAAAATTTAACAAATTAACAAAAAATTTAAACAACTCTTTTGACGCCCAATCTCGAAATAGATTACAAGGCACTATATATCTCTGAAAAATCTATTAATATTCCTTAAAAGATAATTTCTATAAATGGACCAGGCTCTAATCTCATAATTGAAAGAGATAATTTTGAATATTGGGGATTTTTTTCTGATTAAAGCCATTCAAAAACTTTTAGACAAATGATGCCGCTTATACAGGATGAATGCCGATTTAGGATTGAAAAAATTTAAAACCGATTTAATTATAAATCTGGAATTAATGCACATCTCATATAGCATTATATACCTGTCACAATCATATATATATATGCATTCAAACGGATACTCTATGCTTTAGAAATTAAGTGATTTTTATGATAAATAAGATTCGAGGAGGTATTTTCTCTGCTAAATAAAACATATACCGATTTTCTAACTTTGTTTATAATCTTCCTCTATTTTGAATACTACATAAAGTAAACATCTGCTAGACTATCTTGAATTAATTTCCAAATCATTTTCCTACTGATTGTGTAAATGTAGGATTCTGGAGTATTTGGTCATTCAAAAATTCGTTTAAATATTCATTAATTTTAAATATGGGACTTTTTACTAGTTTTATTTTTGATCTTACTAATTTCTAATCGCAACACACTCCAGATATTTCATTTAGGAATTCGCAATTGTCAAAATAAAAAAAGGAACATTGGCCAAAAAAATTAATAATATACATACGTAACAGTAGTTTTTCCACTTCTAGCGTTTAACATCCGATTTATCACTCTATAGATAACAGGCGTTCAACCGTGTGCCCCACACCATTTAACGTGTGTCCTCCACTAGCCTAGAATAATTAAAATATTATTTATTTAATACAAATCTATTCACTTTTTAAAATTCATTGTAAATTATTGAAATCAAATTTTAGCCTTTTGATGCTTTTATGATGTAAATACTCATATAATTCATCTGAATAAAACTTTTCTCTGCTCACTTCATGTGCTATAAATTAGTATAATAAAAACAGAAAACACACTCTCTGCTTTGAGCATCTGTATAAATTTACCAATCGAACATAATTAGTTCTAATGATAAATATTCTTTGAGTATGATTCGTAAAAACATTCATCTACTATTTTTAAAGATATGGTTCGAAAAATGGTTACCGCAAAATGATTAGAAGACGAAGAACCAATAGTTTTTATGTTGACAGAAAGAAGTATATTGTTTCGTCAATGTTGAAAATAACTATGTTTGTATTTGCGAATCAGTATTCTTGCCACATCCATAGTATTGAACGTCTGTTTCAGGGGTTCCATTTCATTTTGGAGGAAAATTATTTACTTAAATTCGAACTAAGGTGGAAGAAAACGTATATATCCTAATATCGAATCTGATGTCCAACAGTCAATTTTCACATGTTGCGTGATAAAATCTAATACTATCGCTGTTAAATTTTTTTAAAAATGCTAACGACCTCTAAATGAAGAAAACGCATTTCCAAGATGGATAATTGTAAATAAAATTGGGACTCACTGATTCAGATTACTTTTTTGAGAAGTTGTCATTACAAAAATGTTAGATTCTGTCATCAATTAAAGACTTACAGTTTTATGAATGCATCGCAAAAAGAAGAACACTCAAAATTTAATATGACTTCGAATCCCAATTAAAAAACTACTTTGAGAAGTTTAATTGGTTTTGTTCTCATTTAAATTTTACCAGTATACAGACACGGCAGAGTACGCCGTAATTGTGACATTGAGAATTATTGATCCCTCTCTAAAAGAAGAAATATTCGAATTATCATAAATGATATGATGAGCAACGTAAACTGATCTCTATAACATTCTTAATATTACAAATTATATGAAAACGCCTTTCACAAGCTGTACACATAAATACAGATGATGCATCGAAAGGCCTGATAATGATGAATTTATCTCTCACTCAAACAAGGACAAATGCTTTCATCAGTTTTTATCTCACGATTGTATTAAAACAGGATGTTTTGGGAAGTCAGATACTCAAGTCAGACCCGCCATGAAAGTAGTTATAATAATTATATACCATATATCATCAGCTCGTTTACAAGGCCATCCTTGTATAAAACCAATCGAAAATACTGTTGAGACGAATTCTATATAACACTTTTAAGTCTTTTTGCTTAGTAAGGCTACAACTCGCTCAAAATATGCCAATTTACATTAACGAACTAAAAATTTATCTCCAGTCTAATAATCAAATTTTCGTGGAATGACCATCTATTTCTGACACTAGAATTTATTTTCACAGTTGATATACTCCAAACATAGAAAGTTCTAGCTCCATGGAAAACACGACTCGTTTTTTACAATGATACTACTGGTAAACCTATTTTAAGATTTATTGGCTTTGTGAATTTCTCAGCTGAAAACGAGGAAACATGCGCATTTATTAAATAATTCTGGTTCAACGCGAATAGCGAAATATATTATTAGTTGTCAGTATTCTATTACGTAAAACCCCGTTGAAAAAAAACTATTTCATCAATTGAAGGTTATTGGGCCTATGGCCCCTTTGTATAAATCCTTATTCTCATCAACTAAATGTAACTGACGTATATATGGAAATTGCATAATTTTTTCAATTTAAAGCAGATAAATTGAAATTAGAAATTTTCGATCTTCAAAAAGTCATTGTATTAAAATTAAATGTATCATATGGCATCATTTGAAATATGGTTGTCATAAATAAATTTTCATTCATCCAAAGTCTGTCGTTCGGTATAAATATGGGTTGTGGTTTTACATATTTATGAATCATTATTTACATTCAGTAAGGTCCTAAAATCGAAATACATATCTCGATAAATTACCAGTATCTTAACGATGTTGTACATACAGGAATTATGTCATTTTTTCCTGGTTATAAAATAATTGTGAATAATATCTACAAAAAATACGGCTTGAAACATACCCTTTCAAACTCAAATATATGGGAATCTTCGAGCTATTATTTAGTTTGAAAGATTTAATTTTCGTGTAGACCTGAGCAATAAAAAAATTGCTTTTCTGAGAAAACAATCAAATGTCACAGAAAGCTAGATGGTTTTTTTAATTTTTGGTAATTATAAAACCCATGAATATTTGATATCCATATGTTTTTAAGATTAAGTTAATATATTAGAAATCTATTGAACAATTCAAATTGATTCAAAATCCTTAAACTAAAATTTATCTTTAGATTCTTTACCGCCTACGTTTAAGCCTCTTTACTCCAATTTATTCTCTTCTCGCTATTTGGTAACCTATTTTATACTAGAGCATATAAAAATTTAAACAACAGAATCCAATTTTTATAGTTGGATAAAATAGCCAATTCTTACGCGTGTCTTTCTGCATCCTTTTCTCAAGTTGAAAAACCTGATTGCCAGATAGTTAATAAAGATTTCAAGAATGAGATATAATTTAGCATGAAGCTGTTGGTCAATGAAATGGTCATGTATATCTCTTTTATATGTATTGATAGAATACAACAGAATGTATTCTACACAATAAGTAGCAGTGGTGTAAAAATCATCAATTGTTTTAATTTTATAATTCAACCGAATATGAACGAATACATTATTTATCTATGAGATGAAAGTCTGTTGATATACGCACAAAATCTTATTACATTCAAAATAGTGAAATGATCGATATGATAAAAATGCAAAAAATTAATTTTTAAACAATTGAATGATCGTGCCAAAGTCAAACGAATCAGCGTCGAGTTTAAGATAATCAATTTATAATTAAACCGTATCAACGGCATCGTATACTGCATATATAGCATCATGATGCCTATATGCGCAGCTTATCCGCCTATATAATAGGATAGATCACTATATTGTGATTATGTGATAAATTTCCCTTAAAATCAATTATATGCCATGAAAATTATTGAACGATTATCGCTGACCGTTTGTGATAGTTAATGTACCTATATAAATCCTAACAGAAATATTAGGAATATTTCCATGCCAAAACCCGCTCATTTGATAATAATTAAATAGATCAAGATAATGATAATTCGTGCGCACGTGAGTATATTATAATTTCTCATATGTTGAATGAATTTCAAACGATATATCTTATAAAAAGGGATGATTATTTAATAGTGCTTGACCTCGAGTCTATGTACGTTTAATTTGATCCGATATAACTCGTATTGTTTGGTGTGAGAGATAAAGAACTTAATTATTGTGGTTTAATTCTATGTACATTAAAAATTAGTATTTTAGCGAAATCATTAATTCTATTAATTTATTTGGTAATTCAAAATACGCGCATGTTTTTTGGTATGTTCTGAATTTAGCCATTTTAAACTTATTCCTATAACGTTTCGTTTATATGATCATAAAAAAAATGTTTAATTTTGACACCCCCAATTATTGGGCGCCGCCCGCTTCTTATATCATTTCATATTTGTTAGATTAAAACAAAGAAGAAATATTGTTTCAGAATTTTGAATCTCATACAAATCCGTCTGTACTATTTTAAAATTTTCCCGTTCTGAATTAATAAGAATTAAATCAGGTAATTTCTAATTTAATGTATAGTTGTCATTCGAATTATATCGTTACAATGGACATAACAAACGAGCAAGTGATGCCTAAATATCGTATCTGCCACTCTATGACTTCTGCCCGCCCATTAATCTTTATATATGGAGGTTTCGACAATATACAAAATATAAACTACAACGAATTATGGAGCTACAACACGTTGAGTGGAGTTTGGAAACAGTACAAAACACCAATTGAAATAAAGGACACCTGTCATTCCTCCTCCAGCTGTGCGGTCGAAAATTTAGTTTATATATTCGGGGGAGGCTGCATAGAGGGTGATGTTTTTCGGACGACCAATTCTCTCATTTCTTTTGATATTAAAAGTGCTACATGGGAAACGGTTTCCCCTCATATAATTGATGAAGATGATGATAGACCCTATCCTATGAGTTTATGCTTACTTTTTTATCATAACGAATCTCTATACGTGCTAGGCACCTACGATGAACATGTGGAAGAATACGAGTGCGAATACGAAATGTTCAAATTCTGCCTAAAGACATCAACGTGGTCCAAGGTTCGTCAGATTGAAGTAACACCTATATTTAGATATAATATATTCGGCACGGTTTATAACAATCAGTACTTTTTTTGAAAATATAGATTGTATACTTTTAACGACCCCGATGACCCAACAAACAAATATAGAAATGTCTGGATTTTTGACTTTTCGAATCATACATGGACAACAAAAGAAACGAATTCGAAAAATCAGCAATATCCGGAAGATCGATTTGATGAATCATTTGCATTTTCTAGCAAATTCGGCTATATGAGTGGCGGGGCCTGTCCATACACTTACAACGGTTATTCCGATATCTGGAGATTAGATTTGGATACACTCGAATGGTATAAATTGGATTACGTACGTGATTTTTTTATTAGACTCTGAAAGTGTGGGTTTATCGACATGTCATGCTGGTTGTAGATGATTCGTATTTGTACAGTTTTGGAGGGTGTGACGAAAAGTACGATGATTTAAATATTTTGCAAAAATTTATCGTTCAGCCTTCAACACTTTATCGACAAAGTATCGAATCTGTCGTCAGATCGCCCAATGTGAAAATATATATCAAATCTTTACCTCTTTCTATCCGGGAGGAGTTCGATATTAATGATGACGATTCATATGTTAATACTTAAAGTGAGTGTTCTTTTTGTTTCAAATTTTACAAAATGCCCACTGAATAACAATCGGCTTCACTATGAATTCAAAAATCGATATCGTTTCCATTTTTGAACATAAAAATTACTCTGATAGGGATATGCTGCAAAGTTCAGATCGTATGTTTAACATCTTTATTTGAATACATCGCAACTAAATCTATCAAACATGTATGGCGAAGAAAAAATGTCGTTATATTGCAAGTATTCATGCAATGTTATTCAATTTATAAAAGTTGACTATATAGAGATTTAGAATACACTAACGGATGGTGAATCATAATGTGATCTCGTAATAGCTTAGCCATCTTCGCTGACGATTAGATTTTTTTAACAATCAGCAGTATATTATTCAAAAGCAATTAATATATTCAGTCAGGATCCTAAAATCGGTATCTGATCTAATCTGCGTAAAGAATATCATTTTATGTACTCACTTTGTAAATATGAACAGTTATATCAAATCAGGAATCACGTTTCTTCTCTGAAAACAGGGCTCATCTTTACTTTTGATTCATATTACAGAAAACGTGGCTGTTATATTTCATTGATATTCGTTAGTATATTGGTATTGTTACCTAAATATCGTACAAAAGAACATTATAGTGATTGAAGTATTTACATCTTAGACCTTCAAGCCCTTTATAAATTACAAAGTATTTGATTGAACAGATCCATCTCTATACAAATTTTAAATGATGGCGGGCCGTTTGCATACGATTTTTCATCCTTTTGGATCGAAAACTACACATTGATAATTTATTATCAAAATGAGGACTATTTTTGAATCACTTAATGTTTTAAATTTATTTCAGAATATTTGAATTTCANTTCTTAACCTTTGAAATGATGGCGTGTCCGTTTGCCTATGATTTCAAATATTTTGGATAGAAACCTCCACATTGATATTTTATTATCCGAATAAGTCGTTTTTTTAGATCAGAAAACGTTTTAAATTTATTTAAGTATGTTATGAATTTCATCAGATAAATGATTTTTGAGTACTTCCTATTTACATTGTTTGTTTTGCTGTCAAACTTCGAAATAACTTTTGAAGATAAATCCTCGAATGGTTCCAAAATCATTGATTGTTTGTCAGAAAATCTTCTTTTCAATAATCACCGGTATCCTCTCAATATAAAAGATATGCAATCTTTAAAAAGTGTGATGATAATACCCTCTTTATATATGCTGTTTTATCCTGACTTAATCTCTGATTTCAGCAATCTAAATTCATTATATTCTGTAACTGACAATATATGTATACTGTTTTTCGACTCATTTGAAACAATTCTTAAATTAATATTTTTAAAATGTGTCTATTCATCGACAAATATTAATTTTGTAAAGGTACTTATAGATAATGATAATCTAAAATCTGAACTCATCTAAGAAATCGATAAATGTTTGTTAAATAGACATATTATTTTATATTTCATATATTGTCCCTTGAGCAAGGGTCGGAAACACGTTGCACTTTGTGTCCAAGGCTTTGAGTCTCAAAAATTTACATATGTTCATGGTAATGGTAGTTATAATGGCAATATGGCTATTTAATACATGAACATCTTTGTAAAAAACATATCTTATATGAGCGCTGTATATTTTATCCTTGGTTAAAACTCTAGCCATCTAATCTACCGATATTTATATTGACAAGTTTTGTTTTTGATAAAATTCAGTAATCTTTTAAATATATAAAAAATTTGGAAATAAGCAATAATTGTATATTTTTTTTAAGTTGTCATCCTCATTTACTCACGGCTTAAGCAATTGTTCAACGATATTTGTTTACATTATTAGGGCTTTTAAACTGGTTTGCCTTACTTTAATGTATTTCATATTGAATACTATTTTAATATCAACAATTAAAACCATTTTCTCTCTCGATGCCCATTTATTAGAAATTTAAATCAAATTTTATCACAGTCATTAAATTTTATAGTCCAAATAACTTGTCGAAACAATCTAAACTTTCATTATATGATGTAGATTTTTCCAAGAGATGTGCCATTACTTCAAACAATAGGTATTATCTCGGAAAAATAAATATAATTGATTTAGAAATAGAAAATATCATTGAAGCCAATTTACATGGATTCGATTTAGTATCTTAATGTATGGTTGATTAAAAAAACCTATATATCATTCGTAACAAGACATTACTCGTCTAACATAGATGCAATGGTCCCCAATTTTGTCAGGACTTTTTTAAAATTTTTCACATAATTCTCAAAAACATCTATTTTTCAATTCAAAACCTCAGATACATTGCCATCACCGCAATTTTCAAAAAAAGAAACTTTGTTTTGTATGTGATTAATTTCCGTAATGATTTTAGTAAGTATAATTCATAACGAGTTTAAATACCTATTGTTCAATAGTCAGTTTTCACCGTATATCGTAATAGAACGTTAGTTATAAGTCCAGTAATATTCACATCCTACCAGTAATTTTGTCAAAAATTTAATTTATTTTTACTATAAATGGGATTTAATTACTATGAAAAATCATTTTCAATTACAAATAATTGGATTAGTCTACGGAGAGTAAGAAAAATAAAAACGAATAAACTGAACCGTGAATTTCATTTTTAATGGACCTATATATGGTGTTATTCAAAACTCATATGGCTTCCTGAAATGTTGAATCTGTGAATAATATATTGTCACAAAACATAATGTCCACTTTCACTAAACATATTCCAACTAAATAACCGACATTCAGGGAGAAATATCTTGATGATTACGCAAGGAATAGAGCAATTTAAGAACTTCAGAAGTGTCAAGAAAAGTCAAATTCTGCATTAAATGACATTATATAATCCTATCACCATGTCAGTATTCCTAGTTTGGTTTTCATTTAGGAGACGGTAGAGGAAAACCATAAACAGATGATATTACATAAAAGTATCTTTCTAAATCCTTATGAACAAAACTTTCTTAATCTTGAGAACGGAGCAGAAATTTTGAAGAGCTGTATTAGTTTCTGTTAAAGCAGGAAGAGATAGAATTGCGAAAATATATGATGATATCACCAACCAGTAAGTTTTAAGATCATAAATTGATTTATGAGTAATGAATAGCAGTGGATGATTCTTATTACATAAATGATATTGTATAAATATAGTATTTTTACAATTTATTTCATCCAACGGGAGTAAAAAGAAGATTTTAGGCTTGTAACCGCCCAAATGAGAAACAGACGGTGATAATATTGCAACTGCCATAATTAAATGAATGGAAAAAGACCATATTCAAAGTTGATAAAACTGTGTAAATTTCAATATACTTGACGAAAATATGACCGGCTCGATTAATGTTATTTTGCATTTTTGATTTATAAAAATTAATCACGACATGCTTTTTTACCATTTAATCATTCACCAAGAAGCTTTTGTGCGAAGATATTTACAAAAGAAATGTACAATATTATAAAAGTGGTGATTAAGTTCATGTACTTCATTATAGATACAGCAGTAATCATCGACAATTGAGAGAATTGTTTTCGAAAGTAGAGTGAGTACGCAGATCTTCTGTTGAATAATAAAGTTCCTGGGTTATCAAGAGGAAACATTTTTAAACGTTTCGCTTACTCATTGTCATAGATTAACGATTATCTTCTTGGGAAATGCCTAAAGTATCTAGAACTATCAGAAGATCTGAAGCCTAAACAATTTTGTATGGTATATTTTATGATTCATTTAAAAATACTTGATTACAAACTACATACGAAATGTAAGACAATTTTTACTTTGTTAAAATTAATTATTTGAATATTTACAACTCAACTGAGACATTATCTAAATAATAATTTTGATATTTATATCTGTTATTTCAAGATAATGTTAGTAAATATAATGGAAGCTTTTGTCCATACATTTCTAGAATTAAGAAAGATCAAAATGAGATTTTTTTTTCAATATACTACAAATATCCCTGTAACAGTAGCGAATTTTTATACATTTTATATATACAGAGAATAGTTCTAAATGAAATTGTTGGATTTTTAACACAAATATTATAGAGTTTGGAATTTGAGAGATTTAAATACCGATTTTCAAATTTTCATTAAACAAAAATATTCACTTAATTTTTACCACAAGTGGTTGTAGTTTCAAGTTTTTATAAATGAGGACATGTTAATTTTTGACACATCATAATCCATGCCAGATTGTACGATCATCTGAATTAATAGCTTTTGACTTATTTAAAATTTTTGATTGATTTATTCGAATGAGAAATCAATTCGAAAATGAATCTAATAAAGAATAAATTGAAATATTTGCAGAATGATGAAAAGTTTTTATCATGCCAAAAATTAAAATACAACGACATACACATCAAACCTAAAAAAAAGGTTTGAATTACAACTAAAATGTTCAAATTAATTAATTGATAAAAATTATAATTTTGTTTCTATCAAAAAGATAATTGTTGTCCATTTTTTTAAATCATAATCGATTCCATTGTCGTTGGTACGAATAGGTATATTATGAAAAATAAGATTAATAGTAAAAAAAGATAAAAAGANAAGGAACCTGAAGATTTAACCGTTTCGTAGCACTGAGATAATGTAAATTTCGAGCATATGTTCCAACATGGTAAAGATAGGAATCTTCGACAACAGACATGTTGGGGCAGAATATTGTTCTTTGGAGAGACTAGATATAATTTTTCCATACATCATCAAGTTTAACACATTTCAGGGTTTCTAAGTCGATTCTCCATGTATCCGAGAAACTTTCTGTAATGTCAACAGTCAAACCGTGGCTTATACATGCATAGCTACTGGCAAATGCATATGTCTCACATATCCGATCAGAAGGATAAAGCTCATATTTCGCGCTCTTTGATCGTTTAGCCCATGTATTTGTTGAGATATCGAAAATACGTACTTCTCGATATCTGTTGGTGGTATCTGGATTTCCGTCAAAAATATATAATCGTGTATTTTATTAAAAAATAATACTGATTTTTATAGACCGTCCCATTAAATACATATACAAATATCGGTATTTCTCCAATTTGTTACACCAAAGACCATGTTGACGTCTTCAAACAGAATTTGTAAATAACGCCAGATTCTTCTACATTTTCATCATTCCCCATTACATACATTGATTCATTATGGGAAAAAATAATTATAAAATATATTGGTTGTGGTGAATAATTGCTGCGATCACCCGAATTTGAGTATACGGTTTCCCATATACCATTCTTCACATCGAACGAAAAGAGAGAATTAATCATCCTATACCCATCATGAACCACATCTTACCCGAATATATAAACTAACTTTTCAACAGTACAAGCCATGGGATTACAGGTGTCTTTTATTTCACTCGGAAGTTGGTATCGTTTCCACACATTCCCTCTTGTGTTGTAGCTCCACAAGTCGTCGTAATTTACTTCTTATTCGACTTTCGAACCTCCACAGATGATGATAAATTCACGAACTGACAAAATATTATTATTAAGGCGACGTTCAGGACCGTTTTATAAACCTTCAATATTCATTCTAAAAATATTAATAACTGTCAAATTCAAAAATCTTGAAAAATGTCAATGCAATCCTAAGCATATCTAGAAAGGAATACTTGATAAATAATACGCAGTTTTTTGATGAGGCAATTTGTAGTTCAGAAACAATATTTATTCAGTTGTCTAATGCTATGGACAAAAGTGTTTAAGGTTGGCGGTTGGCGGCCGAGGTATTCGGCGTCAACTTTGAATACTTAAAATTTATTTTTAAAAAATATTTAAATATAAAAACAAATTAATCAGAATAAGGTTAATATGTCAGTTACTGACATAGATAAAGAAACATGCCGGATAAGTTAAAATTCATTGTCTCATTAGAAAAAATATTTAAACTGAACATATACATAATAATTCAGTAGTATACAGGCACGATACTATGGTGCTAAATTCATCACAAATTTCTTCGCCGATTTGATAAAAAGCTAACTTCCCATTCAACTGTCAATTCATTGTTAATGGCATCTTAGTTTATATACACGAAATATTCGTTAAAATAATTGTAGACGTTGAAGAGATAAACGTGGGCACGAGCTGTCTAATTATTATTGTATTGATTTTATAACCTTTTTCTTAAGGCGGTTTTGTCATGGAATCTTTCTGACGCCTTTTGATATGAGCTTAAGTTATTGAATAGCTATTTCTAACTGACAAAAGAATTTATTCAATAAATGTATTTAAACATAATTAGGCTTTTATGCACAATTAATCAAATCGTATCTATGTGATTACATTTTGTTTATCGCGCACAAAATATTTGCGAATATAAAGGTAATGAGGTCAAATATAAAGTATAAATAAACACTAATTACCTAATTACATTCACTCGGTTTATATTATAGACATACTGGATATTTTGAGCTTTTCCACCATTCATTATGCAAAATTATACATTCTCATTTATGCCGGTTCGAAAACATACTCTTTTATTTTATATGGCAATCTTTGTGGATAATAACAAAAGATACTCTCATAAGTTAATCACGGGCTCATGACTATTCGGCAAACTGTAGAATATTATCTTTAAAAAGTTTTACAGCTGATACATCTTCTGAAGGATCTATGTAGTATTAGGCTTTTGTAAAATTAAAGAGGAGTTCGTTATATATCGGAAATAAAAGCACATCCGATACTGGGTTCCATACTTTCGGGAAAACATGTATTTGGACTAAGGCTATGATTTATATACTAAGAGACCGTATATGATACAGCCGGCTCTAAGATAGTGTCTATGCTTACTATAACCCATTCAAATGTTAACATTTTAAAGTTTTACTATCGTTACCTATATTGTATTTTGACAGCAAGAAAACATCGGCATGTTCTCTTTTAATTATTTCAAATTCATTTGTCCACTGGTTTGTTTAAAATTAGGATTCACAGGCATATTGTGTGATGATAAAAATTGGTAAAATATCCACGATTTTAAGAATAAGTCACAGTATATATTTTACTTTTGATCATACAAATTTCACTCTGGTGGAAAACTTAAGATAGTTCCAATATGATCTTTCCATTTTTAAAATTCAAATTACAAAGTTGCCCAAAATGAACAATCATCCAAAGGGAAAACATGTTTTTCGTTTATTATTGTTGCTCATTCGATTTATCACAATAAAGATGTTTTATCACAATCTAACGCTATATGCAATACATTTGGATATAATTTGAATCCAAATTATTCAATTTTGAAATTACAAATACCCAGATGTATTATTCATCAGATAAAGACAGATGCTATGGAATATTTAACTCTTTTTTCAATTACATATAGAAAAACTAAGACATCATTTATACTAAGTCTCAATACAAGTGCTGGAATTTCAAATGGATATCTAGTCTATTCTTGTACTTATAAATATTTATATATATAAGAATTTCCTATCAAAAATGTAATAAACCATCTCGTAAAGGAATTCCATCGAGTAGATGAATTGAAAAAGGTAATTTAGATCTCAAAAATCATCTAAGGTAGCAGTAGTTTTGCTGCTTTTTATGTCGACTCAGAAAAGATACGACGTTCATACCAATTTAATTCTAATAGCAGTCAATGAAACACTCAATACGAATCCTGAACAATGTGTAAGGCGAGTGGAATGTTTTTCTGACTAAAAGAACATGTTACCAAAAATCAATTTTATTGCTTGGACATCACAATCTAGCTGAAAGTATATCATTTTTTTGAGATATGTTCAAAGTTAGTCTATATAGAGGTCAAAACCAGATATATCGCTAATGGGAACAAATGTTCGAATTTCGAAGATTAAGATATGCCCAACGAACCAAGATTACGTTTTTATTGATTGTCAAAATACAAATTGCTGATAAAACGACGTGGCCAATACTGAATTATCACGAACAATATTCATAGAATTTCAATATATTTTCATAATCCAATTTATGAATAATAATATCGGTCGTTTTTAAATGAGAAGATAAAAATTAAAAAGATAAATAAATTATTCAACGTATAAAGATAAATATAAACCATAAAAATATTATAACATCATGCCAAAAGTATAATATGTTGTATTGTATCGATAAAATCCATAATTTGTATACATCAACATGTAATAATGCCGCACATATTTATAATAAAATTTGCCTTTTAATTGACCACTACGATTATAAAGTCTTCCAGTATCACTGGAACAAACTACCACAAATTCAATTGTAATAATTTCATGTTGTAAATGAAGTAAAAGTTGTTTCTTCAGTTTTTCTAATGAGCAAAATCATAAAAGATTTAGATATGAATAGTTATCTCTAGCATTAAAAAAATATCGCCATGCTAGAACTTGATTTAATAACCATTCAAAAGTACCGTGTTTGTCTTTATTCAGTATATTTTGTGTTGGATATCACACAAGAATTTATCCAATGATTCACTGAATTTTGAACATTTTGCATTTTGGATATGTGAATGAGTTGTTAAAATATATAAAAATATGTATTTATCATAACATGATTTGTTTTTCTTTACACCATAACCTTTTTTGTGAATGCTTATAAAAAATTAAATTCGAAAGTGGAAAAAGATATTATTGCCTTTATCATTGAAACTCAGTTAAGACAAAATTTCAGTCGCAAATTTAATATGTAATCAATCAATTTTAAATCGAATGTTTCAAATGTTGAGATATGATAATTTAGGTTGCATAATATACTTAATATTATTCATTAATTAGACTGAAAATAATTCTGAACATGATATAATAATTATAACTGAAAATAAAGATTCTTTAATTCATCCCTGGTGTAAATATTGAATGAGAGTGTCGTTCTATATTTTTTGACAAAATATATGTTCATGATTCGCGAAACTATACCAACTAATTGAATACTGATAAGTCCTGAAATCTTTATATATACAAAGAACTGGTATTACAAACAAAATATAATAAAAAGAACTCTTTTGAATGTGCAGACAGCCATGTTACCAATATGTGTTTAAAATAGGACAAAGAATTCATGAAATATAAGAACTACAAGAGTACAGATTTCGCCTTACATGGCTATAGGCCACGTGATTATCTGATAAGATATTGTTTAAAAAACAATGAATGTATTATATGTCCACACATCTCAAAAATTTTTCTCTGGCATAGGAATGTGTCAGATTCATATAATGCCTGCCTTCAAATGAATTTTAGATAAAACAAATATCTTTACAATTCAAAAATATCATGCACAAAATACATGAATGATCAATTGTTTGTCATTATATAACGTATTTTACAACATAAAATATTCGAATCCATAGAGGTAGGCTCTCACGTAATACGTTTCTTCTTCTTAATCGATAGTGTTGTAATTAAAATTCAATAAACATAGCTCTTGATTAGTTTGAATTAGTATGGTGAAAACATATCGGTGGTGATCTAAGAGAAACTTTTAGTTACCATCATAAATTAACTACAGTCATTTGAATGTTTCGCGATTTTGAAAACTATGATATTGTGATGGGAACCTGTACACACTTCATTGAGATTAACGGAGGATTATATACAAATAAGTTCCTTGAGGAATGCCGGTCTATTTCACTGTTTTATTTGTTAAATTTTCACTTAAGATTGAGCTGATAATCCAATCTTTTATGCTCAACTCATATTAAAAAAATTTTCTAGTCAAGTCCTTCAATCATTATTTCAAACATAAATTTTACAATAACTTGATTTTTATGAGATTAGGTAGTTGATTCTTCTATCTATCATTTTTCGAGAGTAGATATCTCGTTGAGAAGACTCTATTTCAGGTTAAACCATTGATATCATATTGAAGGAATACTACCTAAAATACTTTCCCATGATTAAAAAATCAAAAATTATTTTCATACATTTGAATTCTATGGTAAAAATCGCAAAATAATTATAGGAAATGTGATATTGTTATTTAATCGAATACATTCACATTATAATCATGTATTCAGAATGAGAGTCAATATACATTTTTAGTTATAACATTGATGATATTGAAGAGAACAAATTGACACCTTTCTTTTTAAGTTAATTATTATTTTTTATCAATTTTAATCGACCATTCAAAAAATGCCGGACAAAAATATGTAATATTATTAAAATGAAAACAATATATTTAACCAAAACAGAATTGTTGAAGAAAATTCACCTTGAATGAAAAAAATCTACATTTCTATCTTCATCTAATATATTTATTTAACATATCTTTGTGATTCTATTATCAATCGTTTTGAGTTTTATGATTATAGATGTGTATCATCAAAATTTCACGCCATTATTGAATGCTTGTTTTTACGACTGCGAGATGCGTGTGATATTTTTTTGAATTTTGCAACAGTGGATATTCCTATTGCTTGAAATAAATACGGAAACAGTGAAGATTTCATGAATCCTCTGTTTACATGCCTATTTTAAATAAATATATACGTGGGTTTGACCCTGTGTATATAGTGATATACATCCGAAGGTCTTGATCTTAGAGAAACCAAATTCCTTATGACTGAGCCATTCAAAGCTGCAGTAAACCAATCTCGATGTCTGTGAGATATTTTACAATTAATTCGTTTGAGAATCTGCTAAACTTTGCAAAATAAAATGGAATTTTTTACACAACAATCAATTAGAACAGTTTTCAAAAGCAGATGTTGGTGTTGAATATCCAGAACTAAATGAAGGGCATCGAGAAAAATCTGGTGGAATTCTTGATAGATGAAATTAAATCTTTTTTATATCAATTTTATATATACGCGCCCAGATTTATTTACAACAACAGATTGCTTTATTAGTATCCATTTTTATCAGTCTCAGAATACGACAGAGGGTTTTGCATTTACAAATGGATTTTTTCGACCAAAATATACATTTATACGCGTATAATATGAAAATATTTTTGAACGAATACAATAAATGAATAATATAATTAATATATCCTGTCATTGTGATGTACTGAATGATTGAAGAAAGTTTCGCAGTTATTTTGTTACCGGGTTTAAAATTCGAATTTTTATTTGACGCATTTAGAACTGATTTTTAATAAAGAATACTTCATCAGAATCAAGAAAAAAGTTTTACGCTCTTCATTAAGTAATTTTTGAAAAGACCGTTCATATTGACTGGTAAAGTTTGCTTCGTTTTCTTTCGATACTAAGGCCAAAGCGTCGATAAATCTTTATATATAGTCGTTAGTTACATTTAGTGTTCCATCTCTCATAAAGATCGACATTAGCTGAGACAAACATTCCTAATAGCACTTCTTGCTGAAGCATATTTATCTGAAAGATATATGAGTAATAGAAGTCCGGAACATGGTGGTGAAATCTAGCATGATCCACCAGGATTGTCCACTGTCCATTAATTTAAAAAATGTTGAACAATTTTGTTAAAAGTATTTTAGAAAGTTAATCTTGAAAAAATCCAATTTTAATGGTACAAATAAAATGCCAAGCAATTAACCACTTCCAGAATTTAAACATCCATAGCCCACAGAGCACTATTAATCCTTGTTAGTTAATGTGGAAGGCGTAATGAATGACAAACAGCCAAACGAAAAAGAACCAACCTAGAAATGCACTATAACAACATCATGATAAAAATCGTTAAAAATCAATGAGCAGTAGAGTGATTAAGCAATCACTCTTCTGATCCTAGAGTTTCACATGACTTTAAAAAATAGTTTTTGGCTATTCTCAATATTTTGAGTTTTATATACATTTGATCTCTAATTTAACAAATTCAAATTTTCATCAAATTCGCCGTAGGAGACAATTTTATTTGAAAAGGGTACATCGTTTTTGTATTGATTTTTTTACTATGATAAACTCGTAAAATTTAAGGGACACATAAATATCCACTAACTAATGGAACAAATCTGTGAAAATACTTGAAGCTTATGAAAAATGTAATTGATTGTAACCTCATATTTCTGATTCTCAGAAATTCGCTAATTAGATTATATTCAAATAAATTTATTTGAGAAATATGCAAATTTTAGAAAAAAGTATTAATTCTCTAAATTGAGGTGACCCACAATGTATTTTGGTAACGAACCAATGTATTTTATTTTTTTTCGCGATCGACAGATAGCTTCAAGACATATACGAAACAATGATGGTAATTGAATTGTGAAACGTTCCAAAGCATTGATATACCGCGAATTCATATCGTAAATTCCGACATGGTAGAGTATTGAATCTTCCACAACAGACATATGATTGTAGTATAGTCGTCTTGGGAGAGACTAGATATAATATTTGTATACTTTATCCAGTTTAACCCATTCTAGGGTCTCGAAGTCGATCCTCCAAATATCCAATAAATATTCAGTTCTGTCAGGATGTTCCCCGCCACTCATATAGGCATACGTACTGGAAAATGCGTACATCTCACATACCGGATCAGTAGGATAGTGATGGTCATTTGCGCTCGTTGATCGTTTAGTCCATTTATTTGTCGTTAAATCAAAAATATTTACTTCCCGACCTATAAAGATTGCATCATGATCGTGAGTGAAAATATATAATCTATTTATTTTCAAAAAATACTGATTTTTAATGACCGTAACGTAAAATTGAAGACTTACTATCTGACCACCTCCTATTTGTTCCACAATAGACCATGTTAGTGTCTCTAGGCAGAATTTCTAAATAATAAATTCTCCCAGGTTACGATGAACAGCTCCCATTACATACAGAAAGCCGTTATGGTGAAATGTTTTATTAAAAGTTGATATTTTTATGCTATCAAGGTTACCGTCTGAAAGGCAGTATACGGTTTTCCATGTACTATGAGTTACATCGAATATAAAGAGAGAATCAATCGATTTATAATATCTTTAACGGCGTTTTCCCCCAAATAGATGAACTAAATTTCCACCGACGCAAATCATGGGGTCCATGGAGGCGTTTTGTATTTCAATGGGAAGTTCGTATCGTTTCCACATACGACTTATCGTGTTGTAGCTCTACAAATCATTATAAGCTTTTTCTGCTTTAATGGACGAACCCCCACAGATCATGATAAATTCACGAATCGTCACCATACCATATGCTTTTCGACTTTAAGGTCTCTTATTCGGCACTACCAAGTTCATTCGAACAATATTAAATGACTGTCAAAAAAATTGTAAATATCAATTCGAGCATGAACTAATAAGGAATGGAATACTCTGAAAGAGTGCACAGATTTTCGATTCCGACACTTATACTTCAGATAAAAAATATTTTGAGTAGTCTAATGGAATGGACAACACAATTGGCGGAGTGCGGTTTGCGGTCGATGTTGTAAGCCTAAACTTATAATATTTTAATTTTTTTCAATAATGGTTATATATTAAACGAATTTATTAAATGTAATGTTAATATGACACTCCCAACATTGACTTAAACACATGCGCGTTAATCAAAAATCCGTTTAGTTAATCGAATGTTTATTTTGTCTCACACACAGAATAACTCACAATATATTCCGGTCTCATTATTATATGCTAAACTTATTAAAAAATTCGATGTATATTTCATCGGAATGCCAAGGTTCCATTCGATGAGTCAAGTCTTTAAAAAAATTAAACTTAAATTCACGAATCGTCACCATACCATATGCTTTTCGACTTTAAGGTCTCTTATTCGGCACTACCAAGTTCATTCGAACAATATTAAATGACTGTCAAAAAAATTGTAAATATCAATTCGAGCATGAACTAATAAGGAATGGAATACTCTGAAAGAGTGCACAGATTTTCGATTCCGACACTTATACTTCAGATAAAAAATATTTTGAGTAGTCTAATGGAATGGACAACACAATTGGCGGAGTGCGGTTTGCGGTCGATGTTGTAAGCCTAAACTTATAATATTTTAATTTTTTTCAATAATGGTTATATATTAAACGAATTTATTAAATGTAATGTTAATATGACACTCCCAACATTGACTTAAACACATGCGCGTTAATCAAAAATCCGTTTAGTTAATCGAATGTTTATTTTGTCTCACACACAGAATAACTCACAATATATTCCGGTCTCATTATTATATGCTAAACTTATTAAAAAATTCGATGTATATTTCATCGGAATGCCAAGGTTCCATTCGATGAGTCAAGTCTTTAAAAAAATTAAACTGTTATAAATATACGATCTATCGTTCAAAGTAATTCGATGTCATCTATATTAAAACTTACGCCCGTGCGCCGAAATTTCTATTGTTTTTATCTTTTCAAATATTATCAAATGCGCGTTGATACATGGAAATATACGGATTACTTTTATTATGAGCTTATGTTATAGAATTGTGAGAGAAAACTGTCACTCGAATTCATTACATAAATTCCACATATTAAAATTGGATATTTCAGAACAATCAATCAAATTATAGATGCATGGTGAAAAAAAGTTATCAAACACAAATGACGGTTGACTTCTGATCGTTGAAGCCATATATACAGTAAAACATGCGCTTAATGCGGAACTACACCTACACAGTATATATTATACTCAAACTTCATTTAATTTTTCTTTCGCACAATTTCATTTTTTATGCAATCTACTCTCATTTACTTCTCTTATAACGTAGCATTTTTTTTAAGACTATTTTTGTATATAATAGAAGGCTTTAACCCCATAATTAAATTCTATAATCGTGAATATTCTGTAAATTCATGAATTAGAGCCATTAAATATTTTTACACAACTAATACGACTTCGGCAGAATCCAGTCAGTTTTATGATTTTAGAAAATTCAAAAAGATTTCATTATAAATCTGAAATAAAAAGCTCATTCATTATTTGATCATATAATATGACGAAGACCTGTATTATGACGACGACTCTCTGGTCATTATAGTACGAGACAGTACTTGATACAAACAGCACAACAAGGAGATAAATCTTGTAATAATAACTCATAGTAATGTTATATTTTTGAATTTGTACTATATATAACTATTTATCATATTTGTACAAAGAAAACATCTGCCATATTCTCTTATTAGTTTCCAGATAATTTTCTCGTCGTTTTATTTAAGTTCGTTTCAAGCGTATAAGATAATTAAAAATCTTCTCCAAATATTACCTTTTTGTATCTGCCATAGGTCTCACTTTGCCTATGATCATTACAATCTTTACCCTAGAGAAAAACGTCATACATTTTCCATCGATTTCATTTTTTTTAAATTTTAAGGGACCACAAGCCACACCATGTATATAAACCTAATTCTAAAATTGGTTTTTGCGGTTCCAGTGTTTCACATAATTTTTTACGTTCTAGATGTTTAAAAAATCAACAGAATTACGTTATATACAGTTGATTGATGTGTTTCCTACTTGTTATAAAAGGCCCTACAATCAGATAACGCTGGTTTTTACAGTTTTTCATTCTAACGTTTACAGAGCTCTTACATTTATTGAATTTGCCTTGTTGAAAGTAAATTTATGGTTTTAATCAAATTTATATTTTCTTTAATTTTGGAATTTTAATTCTATAAACATGTAGTGTATTCTTCATCAATGGTATATTTTGGATAAATTTTTCGCCCGGTTCTATAAATAGTTTATATTTTTTGTGCCTTCATTTGACTGATATGGCTGTTATATCTGAACGTTTCGTTCTATTACTCAATTATGATATATAAACCCTCGTATTAAATTAGATATTTTATATTTACGTCATGGTTCTCATGTAACGAAATAGATTTTCTTTGTTTTGAAAAAGTTTGTATTTGTATTGACCCCTTAATTATTTAGAAATGGTCGCACAAGTGTATATTTCTCTGAAAAAGAAAAAGGTGAACCAATTCACTAAAAAGAATATCAAATTTCCTGAAATTACACCTGAATATGGTTTACATTTCCTTCTAATTTTGAAATTTATTTTACGATTTTGGGATCAAATAAAAAACACTCTTCAAGTTATATTCATTTTCTTCAGGAAAGTATAGCACAACCTAGAAATTAAAAATGTTATAAATCTTAAAACGGTTCAATTTTTCGAACATATGTTTTTATTTTTTTGAGATGTATAATTTATACTCGGATAGACGAGCTGATTTCGAAACAATAAAGTTTAAATAACCATCTAAAGTATAGATTCGAATATGTAAATCATTTAAACCTAGATCAAATATATTTTCCCAGCGTTTCTAATTTGATTTCACGTTATACAATCTTAATTAGCCAAAACCTGAAGTGTGAGTTGAAAAAATTGCTAACAGCATTTGATGTAATCAAAGTATATGACGCAGAATTAATGTAGAATAACTAGAAAATTCTCATTTGAAAATCTACTTGATGGAATTTCAAAAATGCAGACTTCAATAAGCGATTAATTGTTTATAAAAATATATTAAAACGAAAATTTCTAATTTTGAGATCAGTTGGCAGCAAAATAATATTATAAGCGATACCATGTTACACTGAAAAGAGAATTTGAGATCTGTTAGTGTGGTCACAATATCCACATCAATCCATTTTTTTTAACTCGAATTCATTTTGAGAATGATACAAATCAACGATAGTTTTTCATTTATACTCTTCCTTGATAAAAGGCTTTCATAAATTTTCTTTCGTTTGGATGTTAATGCGATATCATTTTTACCGATTGATCTTCAAGTGGTCAATTTATTATATATCGTATAATATGAGCATACGGGGTATGATTAAGCTCACGAATTTTTAATTTTCTCAAGAGTGTATTAAGACGATCCGCTCCATCGACAGGATGAATTAAACAAGAGAATTCAATTAACGCCTCACCACTTCGAATTACATACTTTCGTTTGAGGGTCATGTTTGAATATTTTAACTGTCTATAATTTCGATAATATCCGCTATAAGAGCAATTACAGTATAGGTAAAAGAAATTAGACAAACTGTTATTGAAAATTATCTTCTAGAAACCAGCCAAGGCGAGATGCCAGAAACTATACTTAACTGTACAATGAAAACGAATATTCCATGTATACCGTCTACTTAAACACAGCGCGGGGGGATCGGATATCAAACTATTTGAAGTAGATAATGCAATCATGTGCGCATAGGTATACGATAATCCTGTTTTATCTCTGAAAGATGTTGCCGAATACATAAATATGACGTGTAAATGCTGATGGAGAAAAATACAATTAAAGGTGATTTAAACAATTCCATTATTCCGTCAATAGTGTCGACTCATCCTAGTCAGTAAGAATTACGAGAAAATCCTAAAATACAGCCAAATATATGCAGGGGACTTCTATGAATTAATTGAAGATACTGATAGTGACAACATCTATTTCTCGATGAAACAGGCATTTATGTCTCAATAAGACACAAAACAGGTTTACAAAACACAGGATTTGGTGTTTTTCGTCACCGTCGATTCATCAGTTCATGGAAGATTTCTGTATGCCCAATCATATACGAATGTCATATGGCATTCTTCAAGGAATAAGATCATACATTCAATGAATAGGATTTTTGTAGATACCTCATAGAGCCCTCTTGACAGCTAGTGTCCAGTATAGTGCATTAATGCATTTTCATAATGAACAACGTAAGATTACAAAAAGGCAGAAGTGTATCAATACCCGATATATTGATCATACAGCCATCATTCTGGATCAGATAAGTTGAGAAATTTTTAGGGGTTACCAACAGTTTCTTGTCCAAAATTATAATGTACCTCTGCGTAAAAATCATGCTATAGTCTACGGCTAGTTTCTTACTACGCCTGCGAATTCAGTTTTAATGACTAAACAATAACTGTTAGTCATTTTGCAGTTTTTAAATGGAGAATTTACAGTTGGATTTTATCATGAATTTCGTTCTGATAATTCAATGCTGACGCGTTTCGCGTATTTAAAATAGATAAGATATACAAGGTTTGTTTTCTAAAAATCTAAAAGGCAGCAGTATATTTGGATTCCATATGATATTCTTGAAAGTATTTGATCTTAAACCTTGTAAAAGTTCTTTGATTTTAGAAAACAAAATCTTCGGATAATGCTTGTAAATTTATTTGCCATGGTGTCTGTAATTTTGAATCAATTTTTTTTAAGTATTAAAAAAACAATTAAAACCAGCTTTTATATATTTAATTCCTATACACTATTTTTCTCTAATTTATCACTATTTTTTATTATGTGATATATAACACCTTCATACAGTAAAATTGTGTTTTCCAAGTATATTTCACCAGGATTACTTCCGATAACATACATTCGGAAACCTGGTTTTGCTAACTTGATGGCATTTCTTAACGATATTTATAGTACACTGTAATGATATTTATGCCTCAATCAATTTATCGATTGTTGTTCTTGATATTTTTATGCATTTGTATGATATTTTAAAATGTTTATTTGAGCATAAAGGCTTGAATTGTTCAAGGAATATATAGATCAAAAAAATCCAAAGCCACAATATAATTAAAGAAAGCAATCAGCATTTAAGTATCGCAATAATTATTATTAATATGTGGGATCAATATGGAAAAACTCGGCTGATAGGTGAACTAAAATTCCATTTTTGAAAAAACAAAACATATTCAAATGACAATAATTACTATATGGGATATTGTAATATTTTCAATAAAACGTATTCACTGATAGTTATATGTTTCTGGAAAGACAAATTCTTAACCCTACCAAATCTCAAACACATTTTGGACTACCACTGTATGACCGCGTCTAAACAATTATCAATTTAAGAACAGCTCTTGATGTTCAGAATGAAAGCAAAGAACAGGCTAATGATGAATGAATTGGTAAATGAAATTTTAATAATATATATTGGGGAATAATAGGAGATTCAAAGGTGTGATTTTAAAATTTGTTCCGAACATTTCTAGATTGAACCCAGAGAATTCTAAAGTATGCTGTTTCGAATGGTCAAAAATTGGAATATCAAGCATCTTACATCTCACGAAGAATCGATTTTTTAGGCATTTAACTCAACGCCAATATATTATATTATTTGTTCACTATTTTAGAAAGCAATATCCGTTAGATTCACACATTTTTGCATTATGAATTTCGACATAATTTGTATGAATTAGAACATCCAAAATTTAAATACCGTGTGGGTAATTAATATTGGTTAGTTATCATTATTACAGATATTTTCTAAAAGTTCTTTTGTTGTCTTCTATTTACTTTTGGCGATTGGGACAGCATTTGAGGGTTTTTTTTGTAAACTGCAGCGATTTTCAATTTTAGACACGAAGATTCGAGCTGTTTTGCAAAATTAATCGAGTGATCGATAGATAAGTGGACAGATGCGTATTACTAGCGTTGGGTCCAATTTAATGGAATGGGGTTGCGTCCGTTCTTAAGGAAGAGCCTCGAATATGATGAAATGGTTAATACGTAGACGGAAAGGTTTTGTCGCAAATTTGAAAGACCTTGGAAGCTCTCAAGTTAATATAATGTAAGAAAAATAGCGATGGATCATATCTTCAGTACCCATCTCGAGTATACCAAAAGGCCACTTAAGATTCACCCAAGACAAGTAGACGAAACAATTTTTGTCGCAATCTGTTTTTAATAGGATCGAAGGCGCAGACATTTTCCTTGATATTCAAAAAGAGAAACCTATTTACATATGGACAGGAGAAGCAATGGCTGAGCAGGTTAAACCTAATCAAGAGATAAATAGCTTTTCCATACAAACAAATACTCGAGATGACTAAATACGAGATATGAAGTAATGTTTTTCTGAAATTACTATGTGATGAAATGGTAAAGTTTCGATTCGCGTCGATGTTATGAATGTTGAAATACTTTGAAATGTTTTTCCAGCTATGCCCTCACAAATGCTTCTCAACGAACCTTTTACGATACAACGTCTTAAAGGTGCTTAAGATGCAATTTTTAACCGACTAGAGTAAGATGTAAACTAAACGTCACATGACTGGTATCTTAAAATCATCGAACTTTTGGAAGTAGATGTATGTCGACGAAATAATTATCCGACGTTTTCAGAGTTTCTCGAATTTTTTTTTTTGAGATTATTTGCTTGTGACCGATTTTCTTAAACAACAGTAAGTATTACTTGCTTTTTATTCTAACACATTAGTTATGAGTTCTCAACGAGCAAGGGTGATGACCAACACCTTCAATATTAAGGTTTCATTAGAATATCGAATAACGTATACAAAAAGTTTGAAGATAAAGATATCTATAAATACAATTGATATGTTATTTTGTCATTAAAATCAAGATTGACTGATGATGAGTTCGTCGCCGTTTAATACATTGAAAAGACTCATCAATTTTTAACTTTAGATAATCCACGTATTAAACAAAACGTTAGAAATATACCATGGCATCTAGATAAATCCTTCAGAGATAAATTTGACAGTACGTTGCATGCTGATATAAGAAACCAAGCTTGTTGACATGAGATTCTCCTATATTACTGGCTCAAAAGAAAAATGAAGGCATACGTCTCAGTGTAGATTATTCGAAATCTAATCTGATTTCAACTGCTGATACTTATCATTTACAGAGAATTGACTTAATATTAGATTCTCTTTCAGGTGCAAAAATATTTTCATTCATTTATTTGGCATCATGATATCATCAAATCGGCCTGGATGGAAACTAATGTGAATAAAAACTTTAATCCATATAGTTGGTTTCTTTGAATTATGCTTTATGCCTTTCGTCCTCATATATGTCGCAGCTACATTCATGAGTACGATGGAAAATATATTAAGGGAATTGAATAACAAAAATATTCTCGTTAACTTGGATGACAATATCATTTGTAGACCTTAAAAAGACGAGTATTTACATGATCTTACTTTAGTGTTTTAAGTGCTGAATAGGGCAAATTTAACAACTCGGTTTGAGAAATCTCAATTATTTTTCGTAGAAATCAGATATCTAATATATATTATCAAAAACGATGGTTAATTTACCTACAGAGAGAAAATTGAAAATATTCGGCGAATTCAAACACCATGTAATAGAAAAGAACTGGAGTCTTTCATGGAAATGACATCATTTTATCGTCATGTTATCAAGAACCCGACAGAAAAAGAACGTCCACTCCGATTGCTGTTCACAAAAAATTCTAGATTAATCTGATTTACGGATTGTAACAAGGCTTTTTAAAAATCAATGATTTAGCAAAAACATTTAACTTGGCATTGCCTTCTAAAGATATGAGATTCATAATTGACTGCGTTGATAACAATTATGGGTTAGGGTATGTTTAGAGACACGAGGATGAATTTAACAATAAAATTTTGGTCCGATTTGATAGCAGAGTCATGAAAAAAACATGAAATTAATAATTCTGAAACTAGAAAAGAATTTGTGGCAATTATCAAGCTACTAAAGACATATAAAAATTATTTTTTGTAATCTGAATTCACAATAAGATCGAATAAAAACGCAACAAATTGAAAATTATAAAAAAACTAACCGGAGGGTCAATTTGCTAGATTGATTGAGTTTTTGGAGCAGTTTAGATGTATTATTGTATATCGCTAAGGAATGAAGCATTTAAATGCCAAATTTTATAACGATGGTGCATAATTCATGATCGTGTTAGAAATGTCGAATTTATAAATGGCAAAACAACAAGAAGAAGAGCCGGAGATAAATTGTTTACTCCAAAACGGTAAAAGATTCATCTTGAAAAGCCTTATAGCGGTCTGATGGAAAATCAACGAATTTTTTCGAGAATTGTCGACTCTGATGAGAAAAGATAATGTACTGTATCGCAAGCATGATACTAATAACTAAATTGGTAAAACATAAGCCATTCTCAAAAGGTTTGTATCGTCAATTTTGAGGATTGCAGATGTCAAAATCAGCCATATGGGATTTAAGAAATGATGTACGAGTAGATTTCTCGTTTTATCTGACCTAAAATGAGAGAATATATCCGTTAGGGCTCCAAAAGTTGTTCTGAATATATCTCTCATAATTCCCTATTGAAAATCTCAAAGACATATTTGAATCGAATCAGATCCAGAAAAGATTTGAGAAACAGTAGAGATGCACATAATCTGACCAATTGTTGTGTTGAATCGTTACACACAAATTTTAACGATAGTAAATAAATATTCACAATGGCTGACAGCTATAACTTCATAAAAAAAAGAAGCACGACAGCCGTTGTTACACAACTCATAAATCATTTTATCTAAGTTTCGTTTCCTAGAATCAATCCTGAGAGATCAAGGCTCGAATATTAACATTGAATAGCAGATAGGTCGAATAGGAAGATAATTTTTATGATCTCCAAATCAATCAATATTAATTAAGAATAGCCCATAGTTCTACTATCTATCTGTTACGCATATAACACAAGTCTAAACGAAACAACAAACATATATACTATTGAATTAGTTTATAACCGTTTCCCATAATTTATGATCGATCCTATTTTTTTACTCAAAGCTGAAGTTAAAAATAAAATCAACAGAATAAGTCTTTTGAAATCCTTAGTCAACGTTCAAAAGAATTAAGACTATGGAAGAAAAAAGCAAAGATTATATTACGACAAAAACTGCAACGACACAAATTTCAAAGTTGGTGATTATATATCTATTAATAACCTAAAATGGCCTCTGCAGAAGGAACAAAAAAGTTTTCTGCAAGATGGAAGAGCCCCATTACAAATATTAAAACCAAAGACCCACTGTTGCTAACAAACATCTATTGAAAAGATGTGTGGATACTTAAAAGTCGTTGTAAGTTTAAAGAAAAGAGAATTCGAGGATATAAAAATAAGTTAAAATACGAGACATTGACGGAGAAGTAAACTCTGACATCAATGAAATTTCTGATTTCTACATTCCGTGAAAATCAGAAAGTGTAGATCCTAATGTACAAAAAATCAAGATATGGACGAGAAATTAAGCCAGTCAAACATTTCGGGGATGTCGTTGAATAATCAATCTCAGACAGAGAGGGAGAAGGATAATGAAGAGGTCATTCATAATCATTAGTTATCACCATTACACTGCCTTTCTAACAGTTCATTCCTTCTACTTAGTGTTATCAGTAAACATAGCTTAAAATATTTAAAAAATATCAAACTGTATCTTATATATTTCATCTTTGATCAAAATAATTTTATGTTCAATTCAACAAAGTTGTCGGACAAATTCGGATTTAAGATCGAATCGTTAGTTTGGCAACAATTTATTATCGATATCTCTATCGGTGTTCACATAGATCTTACTGGTGTTAACGATTTGAAATATTCTATGAAAAATAATGCTTTATTAAACAATAATTGTGTTTTACCAATTTCAAAATTTGGCAGGTTTGGAATCTATTGTGGGTTCTATGTTGAAGTTCCCAACATTCAATATTGATTTATACGTACTCATTATATAAGCAAAAAACATGAAAAAACATAATTTGAGAATGTAACAGAGGTTACAAGTGTCTGAATACTGCAGGATAACGGGCAACATAAAATTTGTTGCAGTAATTTTTGTTCGTCGGTACCATGAATAACTGCAGTGCAATGTTGAAGCTCTGGTAATATTAGTTTGTGACGCCGCAATTACTGATATGTACATCTAAAGTTGAAAAGAATTATCAAATTACCAATGTGTTAATTAGACAAAAATGTTGATAATCAGGCCCATGACCTTAGATATTTGTTAACTTTTCAATTGTTGGAAGCCTCCTAAATTTATTCTACGTTAACGGAACGTAAAAATACTCAGTTTTTAAGTTTCTTTTAATTTAAAATCATTATTTGTGAATTGAGCAGACCGCTTCCCCAAATCAATAAATCTTTTATATATGAACTCAAAAGGTTTCATGACAATAACTAAAAAACCTAATGGACGAAGAGTTCATGTTCATAACCAACGATCAATAGTATCATTGGATGATTCATTAAATCTTAATCGAACACTTCGCCAACACATCTGTCTTTATTTATCAGCCTAACGCACGCCATTATACTGATGATACCTTTTGATTGCAGATACCCAACTCATTCAAGTATTGTGACGAAACTGGTCATAATTTTAAAATTCACCAATATATTTTGATTCATCTAACCATGTAAAGACATTTTTGGTTCGACAATGTTTCCATAATCCTCCAAAATTATCAATTATCGTTCTACGTATCTTTATTGGAAAATTAAACATCCAAAATTGTTCCTAGTCAAATATACCTACTACTAACTCGTGATAACTCGACCATAATCGTTCGTAATATAATCGGATACTAAATAATCGAAAATAAACGATCTCATACAATGATTAAATATACAAAGATTTATTATTGACTTTATCATTAAATTTTCGTAGTTGTAATGATAATGATTTATAAATTAAGAACCTGAAAACTTAATAATTGTATGAATGACATCATAGGATTTATAACTTTAGGTCGAGGATTAGTTGAAGTTTCCTACGTTAAATTTCAGTGTATAAATTCGTTTAGGGAATGATTAAATGGTAATGATTTTAAGCTCTGTATTACGTAATCGTCATTATGAATTTATCAGGCGGTTAATATAATAATCTGGTTCGTTTTATAGCATCAATCATCATGATTCAATCAAAAGGTGATATTTTATCTACTTTGGAACGTTATTCCCTGAACTTCGTGGTTTTTGGATCCCCTTTTTAAGGATTTTTTATTGATTTTATAATATTTAGGTACATACCAAGAGTACACCGTTGAAAAGGATAACACTGAAGTAAAGTTCTATCAGATCATACAACCGCTTCATGATGATTCGAATTTGAATCAAACGGCTTCACTTAATGATACCATTTCTGACCATGGCTCCGAGGTAGTTTAAAACTGTTTATTTCCTGTAATTTTGCCAATAAATAAATTGTACATTACTTGATAAGCTCACTGAGATTTCATTTGGTTTATCGTTGTCCCTTTGGTCACAATCAAAATTTATGTGTAATTTAATCATCAGAAAAAAATTATTTAATAATTTGATGGGTTCCTTTTCCAAATATCCGTTTTGATTTTGAGTCATCTTTCCTTGGTTGAAACACAATATATGACATACCCTCTGCATACCATCAATCAACCAGACAAAACTATTTTATCTCCTATAAATTAACCTTCTTCTATAACAGTTTTCAAGCATTTAACGAAATTATTTTGGGTTTTTTCTCATTAATCCTAAAGACAAGTATAGTACATACAACTCGATACGAATAAGTTCGTGTTTGACGATAGGAAATTTTTTACAGTTTCAAGTTAAATTGTGCACTTTAACCACATTCTAAAGATATGCACCAAAAAGTATCGTGAATTCGAACCATTCCTTTTCTATCTCATTTCTGAATGTTTGGATTAATGTTTTTAACTGATTTCCATACGATTCACCTTTGAAACAGCTGTCATTATATCTATTAACATGTTCGCTCCGTTTGCAAGTATAATAACAGACGTTTTCTCTAAAACAACACACACAAACATCTATCTTCTCATGCATTTCTCCGGATGTTTTCAATTCATTGAAGCCGTGACAATTGTGAAAAAGAATGCATGCTTGGAAAACACAGTCAAACCCGTAAACTATCACAGCAGCACGACTTGTCTTAGACAGAGAAAAGTTGTTTCAGTATTTAATACCTAAGAGCAATTCCCGTAAAATGTCGAAAGATTCGTATTTTACAGTCTTAATTTAATTCATATTCTGTAGTGACGTTGTATTGACGATTTTCATATTATATATTTAATGTACCGAGAATACGTCTTGATTTCACTCAGCTCTCTTGTTATCGATATATGGGTGCCAAATACCCATCTAGCTTTATCCTTGATTTCATCGAAATGAAAAAGTCGTCAACATCCGACATAACGGTTTTATGATTTTATCATATTATGGTTCATAGTAAATATTTGCACATTTTGGAAGGTTATCAATCGGTACTTACATTTATCTTTTATCAACAATCGCTTTCGACCCACTGAAATGTTTTAGACATTATCGTACATCAAATAAAATTGAAATTGAAACAGCACCATGACACCGTCTTTCTCATTCAAACCCCTCCGATTTCATTTACTAATTTTTTGTTTGATGCTTAAATATATAAAACATCAGGTGATTCACTTATTGACTGTTGACCAGTTTGAATACTACTTTTGATTCGCTGCAGGTCATCTATTTTACCTTATCTTTACAAACATATACATTATCTCTAAGTGTAACAATAGGACGATTGTGCAATTTCTGAAGTGATATCTCATCATTTATAATTTAATACCAATTTCTTGCCGAATTTAAATTTCGTGCTTCAACCAGAATTCCGTAGGTGATTATAATGTTATATAAATTTTATCTGGTTAAGGATATCGATTACTGCTTTATGAAGGCCTCTAATTCAATTTATAATTCATGGAATACAGCAAAGAAACATTTGCCTGTCAAGTCTTCCATTCGTAATGTCAAGCATTTATATGTTAAATGGCACTGGATTTACGAACTCTGTATAGAAGGCTTATTCATGAAATTTCTTTTAAACCAATTAGATCGATCAGTTGATGCAAGCATTCTATATTTATCAATGTCGTTTAATAAACATCTAGCTCTCCATTAGACGAAACCTACAAAAATGATTTGATAAATGTACTTCTATTCAAATGAGCTATATTTCGATCTTAACGACAATATTCATTCAGCGATTTAACTGCTGATATCAAAACAGATATTTTTAGACAGGATAATGGTTGGGGCATCAATTTTAAATACCACGAGTGATTTTGAATTCATCATATGAAAAATGGGATCTCTCGATTATCTATATCTCACTCAAATGATCTTATTTTCGACAAACCGCGACATTTTTATCCAATTTTGAAAATAGCCGAATTTTGATGGCTCAAAATATAACCAGTTTATCTATTTAAAAATACAATATTTCAGAGGCCGAGAAGTATTTTATATTGAATATAATTGATATCGATTTTTTTGGTTTGATTAACACTATATGGACATTTTGAATATTTTCCTTACATGAGTGTTTTTTATTTTTTTCAGCTCTGGAAAGTCAGGCAACTCTTTTATGAAAATATAATATACAAAAACATTCATTGCTAGATTTATTTAAGCTATATCTGACAAGGCATTCGGTCCTATCAATTTTCTGTTTTGTAGTCGCGTAGTGTTTGATATGCATCGATATTTCATCGATATTGGTATTTTATCTCATTTTTAAGGAAGATAGTGATTTGATCTTTGACCCCATAAGAAAAATCTAGATGTTTTTAAATAGATAGTTTTATTCCTATATCGTTGTGATTTTTAAGCATTTACTTTAACTAGAATGCTGCGAATCAATATATATCTTGAACAGATAAATAAACATACACACTTATTATTGAAAATGGTTCTTAGAATTGATTGTTTTTCATAGAAATGTCGTCTCATGATTAATTTACCGATTTGTCATCAATGAGATACCACAGTTAGTTCAAGGCATAACTCTCATTTTGATATTTTGTTGATTAAATGATAGTTTGTTGGTAGAGACAACAATATGCATCGTAATATATATATTTTGACGATGGAATCTGTGGATATAATTTGTTTTCGTTGTTTTTGAATTAGGCATTCTTTCACAGTTTGAATATTATTGATTCATGTTTGATACACATATTCGTATGTCTGATCATGCAGTACATACACTAATAAAATATTTCTTATTGCCATATTATAAATATACTTTAAGTCGAATTCAGACCCCAATTTACCGATTCGTCATCAATATATAAATACAGTACGAATCTCATTGATATTTGAACGGATAATTGTAATAATCGTAAGTTGCAACATTCTTTTAGACCATATCAAATACGCTGCTAATGTATTTGTTATATATTACATTCTACATGCATTGAATATCAATATGTGACAATTGATGGTCAGAATTACATAATAAATAGGAATTTCCATTCGTCGTGAGCACTGCGTCTCGCAGGCGAAGCTGTCTGATCTCTATGTGATTTTAATAACTCGTAAACCTGAACCTTACTGTAAAATCCCCCTCTGTTTGCCAACAACTGAATATAATGTCTTTAATAATTATTTGAAGGGTTCAAACTCGTATATTAACTTTCGATTATTTATTTAAAACGTTTTTGTTGCTTTA
>JWZT01002569.1:23726-59946 GCA_000827895.1 Thelohanellus kitauei
CACCTGAAAAGATTCTCCAGGTAATATTTTACTGGGCAGCGCAACGTAGTGTTAAGCATTCAAAGGAGATGCTCGATGTGTCCAAACTAATCTTAATTGATTGGTTTAATCATTGTTGCGAGTTTTGCAGACTGAGAAACTTAGTCCATTTTAGTAATCATTTATTTGGAAACGGAAATGGACAAAGAATCAACGGTCAAACGCCAGACGTTGTAATTCAAACCGATGAGACCTTATTGAAGGGAAAATGGCGTGCTAACGTCGGTCGATTACTAGGAGCAGACGAAAACATTCATCGAGAAGAAATAGAAGAATGGGAAGAAATTAATAAAGATGGCCATTCAGTTCCGGGTAGAAACCATGGAAGACGAATAACGGGTCCATGGATATTTGGACTAGTAGAATGCCATAGACAGGTAGACGGGAATTATAAATCTGGCGAAGTAAGATTATTCATAGTGGAAAAAAGGGATCAGGAATCTTTATTGCCAATAATTAGAAGAAATGTTGCAAGGGGATCTATGATATGGAGTGATATGTGGCTTCCTTATATGTGAATTAGTCAGTATGGTGATGGGCTTATCCATTAATATGTGAACCATATCCAACGATTTGTGTCTGATTATGGAGTTGACACACAAAATATAGAGACGGTGAGCGAAATTAAAATATAAAATTATGATATGCACACGAACGGAACAAACGCTGGTTTACTGGAATCACACCTCCACGAATATGTGGAGAAGCAGGCGAAATACTGATACCTTCTCAGTTTTCTGTAATTTATTAGAAGCTGCTGGAATTGAGTTTCCATTATCCCTTTAATTTTGTTATTTTTTTGGGTTTTATTAATGTTTCAGTTATATGAGCCATCTTTTGGGGAGTCTGCGTACAAACTTGATCACCAGGTATACCATTACCCCTTGTTATAATTAAAAATTTGGGGAATTTCCTTTGCGGAATTGCCGGGGAATCCATTTTATCGAGTTTAAAGCAACAAAATTTTTGCAACGATGCGCATACCAATGTCTAATGCTTTTGGAACTCGTGGTGGATGATCTTGATAATCACTGTTAGTGATCTTAGATGGAAAATTTGGAGCAATATACTATATCTACTCAGGTGGATGGCTCAAATCAAAATAAAATTGCAAAAAAATCCAACTAACTATAAAAACTTAAAGCCTGCGATTCCCTCTGAAGAAGGAAAAATAGCAACCTTTCCTAGTTTTTTTAGGTGTTCCAATGATCTTTGGAATGTTAGTTCTTCCAGCTGAAATAATCCTCATAAAAAATTAGCAAAAACCATATTTGGACCAATCCTGTGATTGTATTTCGTAGAGTGTACAAACAACTCCTTTCTGACCAGTTTCGTTGACCTATGTAACAGAATGGCTACCCATTTAAGCAAAACGTTTGCCACTGATTCAACTGATTCGCCATGAATCAAACATTCCTTTTTAGGCACCAACCACTCTAAATATCCTAAATCTTTGAAGTAGCCCACCAGCCTTGCAAAGCTCGTCCAAAACTAAAAAGACGCCATCCAATTCCAACGTTCCTATTTTTAGAAATCGATACTTTTTAGTGTTTTATTGATGAACAAAGGGGATTGTGAGAAATCCTTCACAACCACTTTTGAAATCTTGTAAAACTTGCAGTAAGATACCACAAGATCGCACCAAAGCTTCATCTGCTTCGCTCTCGTCTCGGCATTAGGTTGTACACTGTTTAATTTTGTTGTACGTAAAAAACGGGCAAAAATTATACTGCCATGGCCACTCGAAACTCATTAAAGCTGGTAGAAATTGATTCAAAATCAAGCATGCGTGTCGTTTACTATTTAGATAAGCTGCTAACCCTGTCCAACTTTTAAAGTTGGAGGACAAGAATTTTTAAAAACTGAAAATGTACTGATTTAGCAAAAACTAGTGGTTACAATCATTTATTTATTTTAAAACAACCTAAATTTTTAGATATTAATCCCTTTTGTCAAGTAAAAAAAACGTTTCATGTAACCTAAGTGGATGTATATGCTCAACATTTACGTCCTTTGGTTTAAAATGAACGACATAGAAGCTAAAAGAATCGAGAACTTTTACAACCCGGAGTAATTCCTTTTTCGGATTTTTGATGGTTAGAATAATTTTTGGAATCGTTTTCTTCAGCTTGAACTTTACATTTCTCATTGCGTCCTCCGTGGTGTTTTGCTCACTTTGAGCATGATAAGTTTCCTAATTATATTCGATTTTCAGACGAAAACTCAAACATAATTTCATCATCAGTTTTATAATTGTTTAGATTCATCTATCGCCACTACATTGCTTACTCCCTATAACTATAGTAGGCATCGATAAATTATCTTCTATTGCTGGAGTCATGTCGTTTATTTTTATGTTTTTTGACAGTTCAAGTGCGGCCTTTTTTATTTTTTGGGATAGCTTGCGTTTGAAGATTCGATGAACTGTAGTCTTTCAAAGAGTTGTGCATTTATTTCTTCATGCATACTCTAGTTAATATATCTTTATCTGTTCGAACTTAATTAGGGGAGCTCTTTGACATTTTTGGCTTCTTTTTGGTATAAATATACAGATTTAATACATATATACTTTTTATAACAGCTTAAAAAATAGATGTCATTTGATGAAGGTTTTCGATGTTTTCTATGATAATCTTGCCTCTTGTCGGTCTATTGCAGATTAAAGAATTAAATTAGAATCTACTTTGTTTATGAACATAGCATCTGCTCCTCTTAGACCTTCGGTACTTTCGGTGCCATGATGAAGGTGTATAAGGATTCGAAGGTCTTCGAATACGAGTAGAAGGCCTAGGGATAATCTATGGTTGGATCGTTTTCTAATGATGTGGTGTCTTATTTATTGACGTCACTTTTTGGACACAAAGAAGGTAGATACAGTTCAAAACCTGAATCTGCATCATTATAACTTGAATTGAGTTTTTCCATGTAACCCTTGGTAGTTATACCTATATATTCGATTTTAATCACAACACGTGTGTTAACCAGGATTTTTGTGATAATCGCTCGTTGCCATTTAGGTACTCTTTAGTTTTCTCTTCGTTCATTCTAAACATAGTATATACCTCCTCCCTAAAAAAATGTATACAGGTGACAAGGGTTTCCTAACGTTAAGGGTGTCCTTTGCTGTTTGTTGAAATGTATGGACATACGTTTGAATTCGTCCACCATTCAGCACTTAACTGGGCGATTCCCATTTTGACTAAGATTGTGCCGGTAATGCAAAAGTAATTCGAATACACCTGTTTCGGGATTTTTGGATAACCTCAATAACGCCTTTTAAACGTTTTTATAAAACGTTTTATCAGTTCATTTGTTGCCGGAAAATAAGGGGATCCAGAGATCAGCGAGACACTTCTCTTTTAACACCACGAGCGAAACTCATTCGATGAGAATGAATTCGCATTGTCGGATAAGAAAGAATAAAGAATGACCAGTCATTGGTCCCTGACCCACAAATGGACTCGTAAAAATAGTGGAATATACATAAGAGTTTTCGGTTTCCATTGCTGTCAATTAACAATTTGATAATTTATTTTAGTTTATGTTATTTAAAACAGCTAATGGTTGATTATTTTTAACATATCAGTTTTTAAATTTCCGATAAACTAAAATGTATCAATTGATTTTAACTTATAGGGCTTCCAGATCAGGTCCGTCCCGTTCTTTTAACTAAAATTTTATCAATATATAGCATTAAAAAAATTTATTTTTTACATCTATTCATTAAATTCCTTTCATAACTGACATCTTTTGTATTTTAGCATATTTCAGTAACAGCTATCACAGTCTGAACGTGCAATTTCTATTGAGCCATTTGGTTAAATAGGTCGGTTTTTGGTCTCGAGGACGCTGTTTTTACAATGTTCCTCCATTTTGGTAACAAATTTTCAATCTGGTTGAGTAATGGCGAGTAGGGGGAGGAAGTATATTATCATGCGGCCTTTCTCTTGCAGCATGGTCTGAACCCCATTGGTTTTGTGGAACCTCACGTTGTCCATCATGAAAATACATTCGTGTATTCCACTGGAAAAGAACAGTTCAAAAGCCTCCATGAAGTGTCCAAAAAAATGTTCTTCATTGAATGGATGATCCTGTGTCGTGAAGAATGCCAGGTGATTAGCGTCCCCGAGATCAGAAACCGACCTATTTAATTTAATCGAAAGTGTCTCAATAGAAATTAAACCATTTGACCGTGATGGCTACCGTCAAAATATGCAAAAATACAAAAGAAGGTGTTACTTAAGAGGGGAATTAATGAATAGATGTATTATTTATTTTTTAGTGCTAAATATTGATAAAATTTGAGTTAAAAAAATGTGACGGACTTGATCGGAAAAATAACGGACCTGATCTGGAAACCCTATATGATCCAATTCGTGATTGACAAACCTAATAGATAATTCGAACTAGATTCTAAAAAACTCAAATAAGAGATTATTTATGACCATTTAAACTAAAAATTAATGTATTCATGAATATTTCATTATGTCGTTTTGAGGAGCTGTCTTTGATGCTTTAGATTTCAATACATATTTTTACAGGGTTTTCGGTCAAAATTAGCGTTTGTCCATTTCAATTTGGTGCTGCTGTTTCCAATTGAATTTGGTTTTTCGTCCGCTAAATTGGACTGGAAACCCTGTATCGAGATCTCTAATTGTTTTGATAATCAAATGCAATTTAGGATGCTGGTTCTCTAAAGCGTTCATTCCACTCTCGATTGAAGGGCTGAAAGGCAATAATAGTTCGATATAGATTCGTTGCTTCGTTATTCAATTGGTCTAAAGTATTCCAAGTCTCTGTCGTATATTTCTTAATCCATTCGTCTACGGAATATTCTAGAAAAGTTGTCCACCTAGCTTCACAAGATTTTCCAAGATATAATTATCTTTGTTTTTTAGGACATTCTGAAATGTTAACTGGATTGACGCCAACGGTTTCATCAATAATACGTTTGGTGAACGTTATGAATTTCTTCCGGTGAACTGTAAATTTTCATCATTTTTTAAATAGCGATCGTTTAAAATGAGAAAAAAACAACCCCGGATATTTGTATCTTAATTGATCTCTCAAAGATTTCAATAAATGTATTTCAAAATCGCTGCTGATACAGGCTGGATTGAATTTCATATTGGTTGAAACAATGATAAAATAATGAACGAATTACCAGTAACTTCAATAAGACGATTATATCCGTGCAAGAATGTGTCCTTTTTTCCTAAAACTTACAATGTTTTACACTGATTGCATGACCAGCTTTACACTCTTTAGAATGGTACTGTGGACATTTCCATCGATGGCTGGATTGAGTGGATTCGATCATAGTGTAGTTGAATTCATAATAACACATCCTACTGAATGTTTTTTTCCATTTTGAAGAGTGAGCGTTATGTTTAACTTAAGCGTCATTTTAAGGGTCAGAATCCGATCTCTGGTCCAAAATAACCATAACCCGAATTTCAGCAATATCCCACAGGGAGTATCTTCGAGATATTTAAAAATATAGACACATTCATTAATAAGGAAATTACTCACATATTTTGGCTTTATTATCTTGGAATATATCTGATTTCCGAAAGATCCAATGCTAAACGTTATTTAGACATTATGTAATATCGAAAGTGATTTTTGTTAATATTTTGATCAAAATCCTAATGGATTGTACAAATATTGTTGAGTTTTGATTGGTAAATAACATCTCTAAGGCGTCGAATCGTATCTATTCAACAGAGAAGTACACCATTTACCGTCCAAAAATGGCGATTTTCAGATGATAGCATTCAATGGTTCCGAAATTGTATTTATTATAACAAATAAATGATAAATGTAAGAGATTTTTTTGTTAGGCCACATTAAATATAAGTAAACTACTGCACGTATTCGGCTCATGGATTTTAATGCATATCCTCATGACCCTAAAAGGGAGAATCTTTATAAATCTATAATTTTCTTGTTATAAAAAAAGACAACGTCAGAACCTTTGAATGTCATCAGTGGAAAGTTGGCCTCTTGGGACGAAATATAGTGTGATTATTTCAAGAATGTAACAGCTGTCCCGATCATTAAAGGTATTGGAGTACCGGAGAAAATTGAATAATGTCTATGATTTATATGAGCTCTGTTATAGACAATTCTATAACTAAACCTTGACAATTCACCAATTTGATTGGATTTTTCAAATATGGACGTTTAAATATCTAATAGGGTTGATTTAAGCTCATTCTTTCCTGTCATCTTTAACAAAATCGTGGAAGCCATCGACCACATTTTGATGCATTAATAATATACAAAAAATAGATTTAATAGTAAAAGTGACGATTATATGCATTAATAGCCGCGTTTTACCCATTCACAGTTTATCATTTTTAAATTTTTCTTTTTTTTCAAGTACGATATATTTCATTATCTAGTCTAAGTTAGCTTGCGTTCTTGGCATTTTTAATGGACTACATGAATTGCTGGACAATATGCTCAAATGAAGAATCGACAATGGATTTCTGCATTGAAAAAGGGTTAATTTTTTCGAATATCTATTAAAAGTGCCAATGAGATGGCCCGAAACAAAATTATTGGTGATAAAACAGGTAAACATTGCTTGTATTTATTGAAAAAATAACCTATATGCTTTGTTTATTGTTGTAAAACATGCAAAAAAGAATTTCGCCTTGCGATGCAACGTGGTTTTTATCCAACATATTATCTTTAAGTCAAAATTTCTCGTTCACTTGTGGGTTTCGGATCATTCAATTCTACAAATAGCACATCACCTTTGTCTTTCAAAAAGAGTGGTAATTGACCATATGTATTTCATCAGATAAAACAATATAACTATTTTAGAGAAATTTGTTTGTGGGAATTATCCATTTTAGAAGGGACGATTGGAGGACCAGGCATATTTGTGGAAATAGATGAAAGCTACTTCGGAAGGAAAAATCAAGATGGGCAGCTATTAGGTTGTTCTTGGGTGTTTGGAGCTGTTGAAACGAACGATATTTTTCGGGCAATTATGATAATCGTTCCGGATAGGAAAAGGGATTCGTTATTGCCCATTATTCAGAACCATATTGAACATGGGTGAATTATCATTCCTGATGAATGGGCGAGCTACAACGGTTTGAAAGAAGCCGGCTATACTCCCCTGACGGTCTACCACATGAGAAATTTCGTAGATCCACTAAATAGGAACGTCCTCCTCAGACGATCGAAAACCTCTGAAGATGGCCGAAAAATAGAGAGAAAACAACCACAACTGATGCTGATCACAAAGTATTAAGGATGGCAGAATTTCTCTGTAGGAAAAGATATCCAAATGCATTTGAATCTATAATAAGCCATATAGTTGATTCATATTTTGATTCATCTGGAATTTACATATTTTTTAATTGAAAATTTAGTATTTCAATGTATTGTGGAATTACCTGTACGGTAAAAATGAAGTTTTGTCCAAATTATAACATACTAGAATTCGCCCGATTTTTCCGGATATTGTTAAAATGAAACATTTGTTTCGGGAAAGAAACGACCTTTTTATCATATATAGAATGCATATCTTTTAAATTTACCTTTAAATGTTTAATAATATTGAAAAAACATCAATCCGCCATCTTGGATTTGCGGCTTGCATAAAATCGTCACTTTTACCGCTTTGCCACCCTATATGAAATCTCTGACTATAATACGGGTGTAAATGATAATTTGTGTGCTTATACAAACAATAAATGTTCCAACATTCTATATATTTAACGCTATCAAAAATTTGTATTATTATTTTGTGTTAAAATTCACGTTGTAATGTTTGTTATCACACATCTCAATTTGAATCCAATGCTCGGTTTCTCTCTGAATCATGCCTCAACATTGTTAATTTTGATGAGATGTGCTAGGATGTCTTATTTTTCACATATATTAACAAATGGAATTCTTTTTAAAATTCATCCGATTGGTAGAGAAGTGATACTCGCTGGCTGACCTCGATTAGTGTGGTGATTCTAGTATACGTTTCTTTCTAAAAATAAAGTCATCGACATTTCATCGAGATGGCTCGGAACAAAGAATGGTCGCATCATAAATTTTCAGTTTTTAACAAGAACAATTGATGCAGTATTATCGAGTTAAAGTCTGAAGAAATACTAGTCGTCGTTCAGTTTTTCAAGAATAATTTAGTACCTGGCCATCATACAATGTCCAAATTTTTGGACAGGGTACATCGGATTGTGGTCAGCAAAAATTTGAAAAAGATAAAATTAGAAAGACTGAGATGTTTTTCCAAAATTACGGTAATACCTTAGCGCCAACTCGAAACTGAGTGGTATATTCTTTTCAAACTGAATAGTTTTGATATGGTATCTGATATAGAATATCAAAAGTGATTAAAAATTTGAGTTCAAATATTCTAATCAAGATACTACGAGAACGAATGTTAATTTGGCCCGGTTTCTATTTGGTTGTAGCCTTGTCAAGCACCAGCATAACTTGTTGGATGTGGGTGGAATGAAACTGGTTCAAATTTTAAAAACTAAGGTTCATCTATGAGTAATCATAAAGAACCGAACAAGTAACTAGCTTTGCATGCACGCTGTCTCTGAAATCTGATCTGGTGGAATCGAATATTCTGCAAATGTATGAGTTGAGCTCATGTCAAACAGTTTTGTTCCTGTGGTCATTTATCAAAAAATAATAGCGTGTTCATCAAAATAACCAAATGCATATAGATGTTACCATCCCTACTTTGCCAAAATAAGTGAGAACCAAAGAAAAGCTAAATTTATTTTATGCGTCTTTTTCGATCGCTCTTAATACAGGGGTTTCATTCTAAGTCATACATGAGAAATATACATGATTTATTAACATAAAAATGAACTTTTACACCAATAAATAATTTACACATTTTTCTATGGTAAATCAACATCATTAAAGCCTAAAAGAGGCAAGAAACTACAAAAATAAAAAATTTTGTTGGTACATTTTGGACCATTTTGAAAACCTTTTAATCATTGTGTTTTTAATATAACTTCGACCATCTACTTCCCTTGCCTAGTTGTAAGGAGTCATCGTCCAACCAGAACTCTCTAGCCTGGATGCACATCCATTTTGAGAGTCTGGGAAAGTGGCTACTTAAACCTCGCAACCAGGGCCTCGTCTCAATCCGCCTATGTTAATGTTGACCGGGTCGGTTACTTTGAGAATTTGATCCAGCAGCATAGTCATAAGAGTTAGTCTCCCCTAACATCTGCCACCTCTCTCGACGTATCCACTCAAAAGAAAATATCCACTTCACGAAAAGTGTTGTTTGGAAATATTGCTCAATGAAAATCGCGAGTTAAATTTTTATCTATAATGTGCGAATAAATTAAATGGGATATAACGTAATTATCGAGGAATTGGTCAAAATGTGCCTTCGCTTGACGGAGGCAGCCGATTCAACCGCTATGTCACCTGAAACAATGCGGTATTGTGTTAACGAATTCTCGAATTTGGTGTGATATGTGCTGATTCATCATTTTACTTCAAATTATCCGAAACGGAAAAGAGGGGTGGTGGTTTACTTTGAAAAGCCCGCAAATATTGATACATTTTTTTTATAAATTTTATATTTCTCATGTGTGGTTTTAAATGAGATGTGCGCGGTTTATAGCCAAACCCCTGTGATGAAAAAAATCAAAATATGCTCTAAATAGAATTCGAATTTTAGCTTTGAATTTTTATATTCGTCTTGCATGTAAACTTAAACATAAGAACAAGGGGTAAATAATGTAGTAATCTATTTTTAAACCTGCGAAAATCTGTTGAATAAAATTGAGAACTATATGGGAACATAAATATGGGTTTCCGCTACATGAGTTACTAAAGGATAAAATTAAGAAGAAATATTGTGCAATACTATGCTTCCACACATCTGTTTTCCAATTAACTTTATGTCAGACTTTACACGTTCCAAATCTATTATACACTTTCCTTTGACACATTTTCCATCGGATATCTAAAAATAAACTCAGTTTACTTTCAAAGGGCTTCGACGATGACTGTTTTTCACATTGAAATTGACTGGGCCTGTTCCATCAACAAAAACACCGCAAATATATTTTGGTTTCAAGGGGTTCATAAAGAGGTTAATGATTCCATCAAAATGCGTCTATAAACAATGAAAAAATACCGTTATTTGTTTGAAAAAATTCATGACTTGGTCATCGAAGATCGAAGTTTCGATTACAATTTCAAAGTCAGAGATGTTGGGAGAAAATATCAATGTTGACGTAGTCGGATCAAGGTATCCTACTTTTAGATATTCGTAGGCAGCTTTTGCCAACAAGACAATTCGATTATGAATGACACAGTTGTATTTATCATTTGACCAGATGGTGCCAGTATTGTCGTACGGAGTCAGGATGATCATCGAAGAAAGTGAATTTCTGTCAGTTTTAATTTTTATTTCAAGTTCTTTGAAGATTGAATCGTCGATTTTATTCGTATCAAGTACTAAATACCCATTTTGCCAATCAAAGTTTCCCAACAATCTCAGGACTGATTTTAAACCCATATAATGGTGATTAGGTTTAGTTTTTGGGAAAGGGTTGTGGAAGATATAGGCGACGAGTAGTTCAGACAGCTCGTCAGGAAAATAGGACCACATTAAATGTGAATATACCCAAGTCTTGAATAATTTTACTGTGTCAGAAAAAGCAGGATAAGTGTTCACGAAACTTTTGATAAAAGTCACGTGTTCCGCATGGTATCGAGCTTGACTGGCGATATGAAACGATGTAGATTTTACTGAAGTTAGGGACTTTGATTTGGTGCTAAGGTCGTAAAGAATCTGTAAATGATAGGGAACGTAAATATGTAGATCTAAGACAAGATTTTGACATTTAATTTCCAAACGTTCAGGTTTAATCTCAGAATAAACGTTTTTGTCACTCAGATACTTGTTTATAAGTCCAAATATAAGCAATTTGTTAAGTTCCAGTCCGTTTTCGTTATTTTCAAATAGTTGAGTTTTCATATAGATTTCAGCAGTTATTCTAACATGGATCCTCGAATCTTAATATAGTTTTCGGTCATACCTTCTGAAAAAATGGCTGTTTTTGAGAAAATGGGATCAGTTCCTGAAATTGATTTGATTTTGAAGAATTTTAAATTTCTACCGCCTAATATTGATGAAATGTGGTTGAGTTCTTGCTCAGCGTGTGGCAAAACATCGATAAGTTGCTTAACTGATGAATATAATAAATGACAGTCCATTTGAGAATGTATAAATTTGATATCAGAATCGGAAAGTCCACAATGTAACTTCAGAACACATCTTGCAATTTGTTCAGTAGGCGATTGAACAAAATTTTGAGTCATTTTCTGGAGGCAAACCATTTCATGAACGAAGCCATCAGAAAATTTAAAAACACGTGAAAAATCACCATATAGGCTCCTAAACTCTAATGCTTCGGGCAGGTTGGCCAAAGGACCTTTGATCATCAAATTTAATGACTCGGGGTGGGATAGAATTAAACCAAAGATATCAGTTTCGTCTTGATGGGCCAATACGTCAACCCTCCAGACTATACACGGGCTTTTATAGCAGCAGAGCATGAGGCGATCTTTGAGTGCCTTCTTTATCAGCCTTCGTATGCAAATTCTTGAGGCATCCTTAGAATCATATTGAATATCAAAGATTGTTCTATGGTGCAGTTTTAGGTCCATATTTTTATACCAATCATGCCTCCAACTCTCTATGGACAAGAGGCAATCGAAATAATCATCGAACTGCATTGGAGTCAAAAACAAGTTTGTAAATGTCATAAGTGATCTGTTGTTTTGTACGTTCATCATTCTTAGGGCGACCTCTGACTCGTATTTCATAAAATCGTAAAAATTTTTCGACAAATCAAATAGGTAGTTGAAACGGCTAGTGGAGTCCAGTAAAACCATCGCAAAATAACTACGAAACATGGTAAATCTTTCTGAATCATCCGATGAAATACAAAACGTCGGCTTTGATTTCATCAACGAATCAGAGGCCAAAAAGTGGAAAAACACTCTCAATATCTGGTAATAGCTCATATGATCGAAAATGAGTTTTTTGTGTTTCAGATACAAAAGAATGGATTTTAACATAAATCCGCTTACACTATTCTTACCAGTACAAAATGGACGATTCTTGGCCCAAGTTTTAACAAGAATTAATGTATTTCGTATGGATTCAGATAATTCTGTCTCTATTCCATGATTGTATGTGTCCATTAGCATCGACTGGTTGAGGTAGGGGGTCTCAATAAAGTCTGATTCTTCTGAAAATCCAGGTATGAGTTTAGCATTGCGGTGAGATGGTAAAAAAACATCCAAATTGATATCCAGTTTGATCTTGGACCTTAAGATGATTTCGATGCGTCCGATTCGGATCTTCAGCTGCGGTAACCAACAGCACGAATGCTCTGTTGTAAAAAAAGGCTCATATGTGGTGGTCAGATTCTGTGCAATGTGGCAAAGAAAGAGTGCACGCTCAAGAAAATAATGCTTGTTTTGTATTTGGGTCTTGCTAATTTGGAGTGGGAAATCGAATAAAATATCTATTGGGCCCCCGATGTAGGTGCCGTCCTCGAAACTGCCAGTTATTGAAACATTTTCGATTTTACCACATTTGAACACTTTTTTTCCGTTGAATTTGAAGGGAGGGGTAGGAAGCAACACAGATCCACTCTTAAATTTTTCAACCAATTTTTCAAGCGGGATGGGTGGAATTTCCGGAATAGAAAGGATTTGTTTTTTGAAATCATTGATAGTTTCTTCTATTCCACGTAGTTTTACTTGATTTTCTTTAAATAGCTCATCGGCCTGTAGTTTGAAGAGGTTTGTGTTGTACAATATGTCCACTTCGGACAACTTTTGTGTCTCTTCCAATTGCAACATTGGCTTCGATATCTGATTAACCAAAAAAATCACGAGGATAACGAATGTCTCGAACTTGCGCAGTTTGGGTTTTCAGAATACTTATATTCGAACAAAAATCGAATTTACGATTTCCGTTTAGAGAACCCCCAGTTCCATTTGGAAGCCATTAAAATTTGTGCCCAGAGAATAGTCGTTCTAGAAATATCACAATTCACCAAGCCTGAAATTCATCATTTCATGGGTTTAAGTAAATTATTATGAGGAGGCAGTGTTCATTTCAAAGTATGTGATAATGAAACAATACTATCTGATGGGTTGTCAGACTTTAATTGTTTGTAAATAACTAACCAGTTAACCTAGCATCATTCTCATGAATTAATTTAGACATCAACTTAAACATCTTAAAGATGTGCAATCGAATTGGATTTTTTTTGTATAGCTTTTCGTATATTAGTCACATGGGTGTGTTGAAACATGTACGTAACTCTGATGGCTTTAGGTGATCGTTTCGTTCTGAGCAGCGATTAGAGTTTAGTGTAAAAATTCAATAAACTAACTAAATTATTAACTTGCACTCAACTTGAAATAATTTTTGTTGGTCGCGTACACTGATGTCTCGTCAGCATCTAGTGACATTATACTCAAGACCCATAATCAATTTATTCACGCGACCATTGACCTTCAATTAATTAACTTGCATCAACTCCTGGGTTTGTACATGCTCTGCAGATATTGGAATGACACGTGTATTCCTTATTCAATATCTCATTAACATAAACTTTCAATTTACAGTCAACTCCGGTTAAGTGCACGTGTTTATCCAGTCCCGAGGCTGTGCACTTAACATGGGTTAACTGCAATTTGTTGTATAACTGACATCGAGGGTTTTTCGTCGATATTTGTGGAGAGATGTTACTTAAAATGATGATATGAATTCAACTTTAGATAATTGGCCTAGAGTAGAGTGGCGTAATGCCACGGGGAGGGCGTAGGTTCTAAGAGCAGGACTATTGTTTTTACTTCGATTTGGGTAAAAAACATCAGACGGCACTCTTGTGACGAAAGTAGCCAAAGTTAATGCTTCTAGCAATTCATTAACTATGGTTGTAAACATCTAAATTTCAACAAGAAAACAATTTTGCACTCAATTATCATTCTGTTTGATCTTGTTCAGTTTACAACATCCATTTATAACAGCCCGTCATTTTAAAAATCTAAATATTCAAATATTATATATCTAATCAAATTTGAATGCCTCATTACTAGTCAGCTCAACAGAAACTTAAATTAACTTAGAAGATCGATAAAATGGCTGTGTATTGACATTTTGCAGAAACCCGATCGAGATAAAGCGTGAAACACTGTGATAACTTAATTCTGTCATAAGACGTTACTAATCTCAGAAAAATTTATTGACAATTTATTACCCGAAATTGAATAAAAAAGAAAGGTCAATCCCATATGAGAAATGAATCCAGTGTTAAGCCATCTAGGATTGATGAAAGGAGGTCAGTACTGTTTGATTCATCAAATCTATGGATTGCACTTTGTGGTATATTGAATACTCGCTCTGTAAAAGAATATTTATGTTGGTAAACGATATTTAAACTACCCATCCATTACCATGAAATTTTTAAATGGAAACATTCGTTAGATGAAAGCCCTGACTGTGATAGGAAATTTCCGATAGAAATCCAATGAAAAGATTTGAGAAAATGAGTAGAATGCCTCCACATTAGTATTAAACATAAAATATATCCGAATGAAATATTCGCAGGTAAGTTTGACAACTTTTAAACGACACTACAGTGCAGTTTATGCCAAAAATATAACAATTTCATTGTTTGTATGATTCGTAAACGATGGAATATGTTTGACAAAAATGACATCATAGAATGGATTTACTGATCATATAGGAGATGTTTTTATCAAAGGAAGGCGATCTGATAAAATTAAAAGATACCTTATTGGCATATCAATGGTATAAAAGGGGTTCTTGAGTGCATAATCGGCGTACGTTTGATGAATATATTTGAAAAAATTGCTCATATCCGCATTGAATTTAGGACTAGTAATCACGACTAGCTTCAGTCCAAATGATCATAATACCTCTTACCTGTTTTGGTAGTTTCACAAAATAATTTAAAAGAAGGGGTTTGAAGAACCTTCAAACCTGAAGATCCTTTGAGAGGAGAAAGTTGAGCTGAAATTTCTGTTACACTAGTTAAAACCAGACTTACGAATGCAGAGTGCTGGCAATTGTAATTTTTTCATTCATACTAGGCCCCGATTTGGAAAACGTCAAAGTTAATGGATAGTTTTGACAATCATCTAAAAATTCCTGAAGATTTCTGCCATTCGTGGCTTCTAGTGTAGGTGGCCTGTTATTAATTTTCGTGAGTGTGAATCCGACTGATTGAGCTATATGTTTACCCTTGACTGTATCGGTCTCTCCAAATATCACCTCGTATGTTTCATTATATTCCTTGAACTTGAAAGGTAATGGATATTGGTAGCTACTCGTTGCTTCGTAAACCTGTGCTCGCTCTTCATAGTGGTAAATAAGAGACCCGAATTTGTTGATTATGATGACACAATAGATGTTTGCCATAATCTATGCACGAATGCAGCCGAGTTTCCTTTACATGAAATGGTTCCCTTGTCTGATTCTATTCGACGTTAGATGGATTATATCTATATCTATGACGATCATCCCTAGTTTTTTCACAAAATTTTATCGTTTTCGAATCGATAACATTTTTGGTGAAAATGAGAAAGGTTAAAGGCGCTCAATGATCCTTTAACATGAATAGGAAGCCAAGTAAGGGATGATCGAATATAAGAAATCGACCAGTTAAAATATTAATATATCTAATTATATTTTCTGTGATTCTATCGTTGTCTTCAGCTGCTATCTTCCTCCAAAATTAAATCTGATATGGCTCGTCGTTGAATAAACGACATTTAGTTGTTGAAAGAAATGGCTAGGTTTGTAAATTATGGATATCATAGTTTTCAAATCCTGATCTTGGATATCGTTCATGAGAAGCAATTGACGAAAGTCAAAGTAAATTATTTAACCTTTGCATTGTTGTGGTTTTTTTTACTTCGCTGTACAAGTAAACAAAATTTTCACAATATGTTTATGAGTTGTCGAATCTCTAAAGATTACAAAATGATGATATCAACAATCAAGGTACTATGTGTATGAAGTATGTTGGTCTTTTATTTCGTTCTGAAAAATATTAATAATGTTTCCATAATTACACATTCATTTCAAACTCATATTTCTTCAGAAGTGATTTACATGTTTTCCAAAAGCTACTCAACCATTTTCAGTTGTATAGCTGAAATTTAAACAGATCTTTCAAACACTATCCAGTTCAACCATTACCCTGAAGCATTGTTGGTTTTTTTAGTCCCGTTTCGTTATAAATACAAATACTCTCAGCAACAAGAGATCATATGTTTAGAATATAAGTCAACAATAATGCTTGCTTACATCATCTAATGCCCTCTCATTTTAACCTTGATTCAAATGTAAAGCATTCTTTTAAGTGTAAAAATCAACAGTTAAATTCGGCATAGATTAAATTTTTATGATAAATAGTTTAAAATCGGCCATAAGCATTAAATATCTTGTTTCTTCGTGACCGTAGAAATTTATGTTGGCGTTTAAACTATTTTTTTCGTTTGAACTCTCAGTTATCTTAGCCAAACCACCACAGCATTATTATGTGTATTGTTATCTAATTGGGATGATTTTACTTGTATACCTTTGTTTCAAACTGCCTCAGGGTTTGTCGAAACACACGTGTTCTAAATTTTCCAAAAGGATTCCACAAAACTAATTCAATCGCATTTGAAAGATAATTATGATAACCTAATAAAACCAACAGCCTAAAATGGATTAGTTAAAAAAAGCACTTTTCTCATAAATCAAAGCTTTCTTAACAAATTCAAAAACTCGGTATTTATTAACTCACTAGCTTGATATTTCACAAAAAATCATGTTTAAATTTTTGGTGTTTTTTCTCCCTAAATATCAGATACACATTGTGAAGAGATATAGTTTCACAAAATACTCATTTTGTAATTTAACTTTACTACTTATTAACGGTAGACCAAAAATCTATCGAGGTTTCTTTCAAACATCAAAATGGTAGAGTCTCAATTTTCAAACTGTTAATCATCCGCTGACACCAGAAAACTCTCGAAACGTGAACTATGAGTAGTTTAACAAAAATAAGGTTTCATTTTCCCAATATCAAAAACAGCACACCACAACTTAAGATATTTATTTGCCCTATGCATATGATAGAGTTTTATTATCATTGTATCACATGTGCGAGGTAAAAATGGTCAGATTGCATCTCGTAGGGTTTTCAGTTCAACTTCTGTCTGCTAGGACTCTATAAACTAATATTCCCTCTTCTGATTAGTGATATAAACACCAATTAATTAGTGGTTGTACATGCATTATGATAATCATCATTTCGAAATATTCATCTCGAGCTTAAAAACATCTTTCTGAGTCAAAATGACAGATTTGCTTTCCCATATATGTTGTAGATGTGTTTCAATCGTCACCTTATTTCTGGAATCTTTAAGGCACGAATCCGAAAGTGCTGACTACCATCGCTTGAAATGATGCACAACACATCTAACCACCCGATTTCAAGTTTTTCATCAATCTTTTGTTGATTTTAAGACATTCAAAATTTCGAAGGGTTTACAAATAAACTCAAAAAATAAAATAACCAGCCCAACTCCGCAAATATCCTCCCTCCTTAGTTAGATGTTCAAATTTGTGAATTTATCAAAAAAGAAGTGGTCTAATTTTCAAATAATTATCAAATTGTTTCTCAATTCGATTTACAGATTTCATTAATAGAGTATTATTTAACAGCAAGCGATTTATCACAAATGAATGAAGATAAAAAATAAAACGATGTTTTCGGTAACTTTGCAGATTAACTTACAAGACACGAGTTCTACATTACATACGTGTGCTCATTTTTTTAACTATCGACGATTAATTTAGGTTTTTCCTTGTGAATTTTGACCATAAGAATTCGGTTAAGTGCAAAATCTCAAACTATCCAAGGTTTTAAAATTAAACATATCGAAAGCTTTGACTACGATGAGTTCAGCTTTTTACCTCAGTTTAAATGACTAAACTCGAAATTTAAGCATAAATCGCATGGTTAGAGCCAAAAAATCTTAATTTTAATTTATTGATAATTGTGGTGCAAAATGGCCTTAATTATTTTTTACATGCTAATGAAATGTACACAGTTTCAGTGCGTTACTATTAAAATCCATAGAATGTGATAAGTAGTTTTTAAAACTGAATATAATAAAATAATTGACTACTAAATATAGAAATGCAGAAAAATGGTAAAGGCACGGATCGGATTTTGTTCGAAGCCTTTCATGATACCCTGGTTTAAACGTTTTTATTTTAATTTTTACATATTTCAGTGTTTTTATTTCTCTGCTTTGGACAAAAGACGGGGGCGTCTCGAGGAATGCCTAGTAAAGATACCGCTACTAATCTGACTCCCTTGTTCAAGTAACATTTTCAAAAACTCCGCTAGTGATAGAAGGTTTTTAGGCTTTCATGTGTAATTGAAATATCATTGAAGAAATTTATTATCACAAGTAATTACACGAACATTGGGAAACGTACGCACATGCGCATATTATCTTTTTGAACATTGTATGCTAAAGGAAATGGACAACGATTCAAAAATCATCGAATCTATGTATTTTTTTTCTTAAATAGTGAACGTATTTGGAAACGTGAATCCATTCTTAAAAAGTACGAGTCTTCAAAATCATCTGATCACGATAAAAAAAATACTCCAGCTGACCAGAAACCGAGGCGAAAATTGAAATATTCGCTTGCTGACGATCCCTGTGTGACAGAACCTGGATTTTTGGAATCTCTGAAACGAAAACGTTGCGCTGGAGATGTTATTGATGTTGATGTAACTTCTCCGGCTCCAAAAAGGCGCCCACCTGTTGAATTAGACCGAACTATTGTATATGTTGTGTTGGACAACACTGAGACAATTCCCAAATATATGATACCCTATTTACCCAAAGAAACCCAGGAAAAAATCATTGAAAACAAACATGTGAAAGTATCGGACATTAGTTTTGGAAGCGAGCCCAAACCTTGTTCAAAAATTAAGAGGCTACCCACTCTTTCAACTGACAGTTTAGATGAAAACAAATATTCTTCGATTCTTACCATCAAGGAGCGCATTGATAGTGTGCTTCCTGATAGTAAAACGCAACATCATGTTCGTACGAAAATGAAAGAGTCCGAAGATGACATCATCAACCCCGGTGATTCACAGCTGATATTTGGAGCTACCATAGCTGAATCTTCTCAATCAATTGGCTCGAAACAAATCCACAGAGAAGAAAACGTTAAGAATTCATGGCAAGAATCCAAACACCCCCTGTCATTATTACCAGATAAATCCTTTGTTGAATCAGGCATGCAGAGCAATAAAAAACCAGAAAACCTCACAAAAATAGACGATAAAACAGCCGCCGGTGTTACCGTAATCGCTGATTCGAAACCTGATAGTTTTGTGCAGATCACCAAAGTCGATCACCCTTCTTCCGAGGTTAATATCTCTAATAAACTAAAAGACGAATCTGGATCAAAGTCTAATTTTGAAACTTCTGCACAGATTCCTAAGAATAAGGATGAAACCCCAATCGGTTCAGCTTTATTTAAAACACCTCTACCTGTTAAACAAAATATAATTGATCTGTGGTCGACTGAACCCAAAGCAACGTATGGTAACAAAATAGATCCAACTGTTCAAAACTTGGACCAGAAACAGACTAGAATTCCTGAGTTGAGTTCTATAAAAAATGTCGACACTGACCAACATGAGATAAAAAAAGCTACTTTGCCATCGCTAGATTTCGTCAAACCTGATGAAATTAATAAGAACATTTTTGGTCAAAACAAGATATTTGATGGCAAAGCCTTTGCTCAGGACTCTAAAACCGATCAAAGTGACAAAGAGAAAAGTGAAGGAAAAGAGTCATTAACGCCTGATACTTCGACTGCTGATCCGTCCAAGATTTCTATTCAGCCATTTACTTCCATTTCTTTTAATTTGACGAAGGATGAAAAAAACAGGGACCAGCAAACGATATTACGTGAATCTAATATTAAGGAAGAGGCACCTAAGTTTCCATTTTCTCCGACCGAAGAAGCTTTTGACTTTAAAATTGCAACAACAAGAATGGATGTCAACGCTCCTATTCGGGTTGATTTTCATAAACCAGACCCAAAGGCAATGGACATAGAGTTTAGCATCTCCGATAATCAAGCTGACGAAATGCTTGTCCCGACGTTTTCGGCCGATCAGAATAATTTGAATAGAATGGATGAAGATATTGACGAAAAGCAACCAGAAGTAATAAATTCGGCAAGCGATATTTGCCCACCAATAATGACAACCTCGAATTTCTCAACATTTACTTTTCCATCATTTCCTGCGCATACAACATCAAACAGCATTCCATCTGTGCCTAGTTTCGGGTTTGGGAATCCATCTTCTACTGGATTATCCTCCTTTCCGGCAAATTTAACCTCTACTTCTGCAGGTCCTTTCCAGACTAATTTTTCTTCTACAAGCAAGCCCACTGATTCGGCTTTACCTGCTGCCAGTTTTTCTTCAATGTCCGCTTTTGGAAAATTTCCATCATTTACCCCTGCCGTTCCTGGTGATTCATCAGCCACTTTAACATCCAATATTTTTGGGGGAAAAACATCGAGTTCTCAGGAAACTAACCCATTTGGAAACCTTACAAATACCTCCAAACCACTATTTTCTAATTCGGATTTCCAACATGGTTCACAGAATCCATTTAATGCTTCTGGTATCTTCAACAATACGGCCACTGCTGTGAGTTCTTCCCCTTCTCAACTACAAGGTGGTCAGGCGAGTGCTTTTGGAACAGTATTTACTGCTTCACAACCGAGTGGTTCTGTGTTTGGTAGCTCATTCGGTTTCCCCAAAACATCACTGTCTAACGACCAACAAATTTCTATAAATAATAATTCCTTCAATTCTGGAAACCAGCCAATATTTGGAGGATTCCCATCTAATTTCGGTCAAACTGGTTCATCTGCCTCTTCTTTCGGTTCTCAAGCAAATACGAATGGGTTTGGCTTTCCTCAAACAACTACAAATACATTAGGTAGTAATAATTCTAACACAAATCCATTCGGTGGCAATCAAACAACTGCGAGCGCCTTTGGCGGCTTCAACACAAGTAGCAATATGTTTGGAGGCTCTCCAACAAATACGAACGGGTTTAATTTTGCATCCAATCCACAAACAATCAATAATACGCCAGTCGGCGGAAGTTCAACACTGTTTGGATCATTCAACAGTAAACCGGTCCAGGATACGAAACCTAACATCTTCCAATCGGGTTTCAATACATCTATCTCATCAGGTTTTGGATCATTCAATCAAACAAACCAGCAACAAGCAAATACTGGTTTTCAAGGATTCAATCCACCTCAAACGACTTCGTTTCAGCCACTCTCGTCTGGTTTCACGTTTAATAACACCCCGACGTTAACTTCTTCTGGACCCAGTGGATTTTCATTTGGTACACAATTGAACAGTTCGACCCCAAATGTGTTCGGTTTCGGCAATCAAAGTACCGACCAACCTGCTAATCTGTTCGGTAGTCAACCTTCACAACCTGCTGGTCAACAAAATTTCTTCACCCCTTCTACCAATCAGCCTAATTTTCAATTTTCATCCAATACCTCGAATGCATCCAATCCATTCTCTTTCCAAAGCAACCCAAGCCAAGATGCCCAAAATCAAAATATCTTCAATTTTTCTGGAGGTCAAGCTCAAACCCAAGGCACCCCAAAGCGTTTTTACAGAGCTCGAAGAACGCTGAGGCGTTAAACTGATTAGATTAGATGTAATTTTGTGAACATGTTTTTTATCCGTGACTTTTCCCTTTCTTTAAATGTTACTCTCAAAATATGTCTCTGGTTGTAGATAAATCGATTTTAAACAGGGAATACTAAGGCAGCTTGACGAACATTATCGTTTTTCTTCCTACGAGGGGAGCCAAGACTAATATTCATGCTAAATTATATTGTCGATAACATCTTTACAGTAAGGTGGATTATTTTGGAACTAGTTAAATGTTGGTCACTATATTTTCCATAACCGTAGCACATACCAAAGTCAATATGCCTTTATTAATATGTAGGCTGTATCAACGTTCTATTTTTTCTTGAAAAGATCATGTAAAATTAATGAGTAGTTTTCTGAAAAGTATTGGCATTCATACATGTACATTCCCAAATGGCCCATCACGTCAAGCGACATGTCCTACCCGTATATTGTTCTCTAAAATATTATTCACTGAATGCATACCGGCGCTCTTTTACATATTGCCAAGAACTAGAGAAGAATAGAAAGGCTAGAGGGGTTATAATTTCATACTATAAATAACAGTCATTTTTATTAAATAGAAACTTTTAAAAGACAATTTGCATGATTAAAGAACAAAATCACATTCCTGAATACGCATCCGATCATTTTAAATCAAGTCCATCACCTATCATTTCGCGATAATTCATTTTCTTAACGAATTAACATGATTTTTGCAAAAATCTATTATGTAGTGTTCAAGATACAGTTGTTATTTTATATAACCTCCAAAGAACGCCTTGAATAACGCATGTATAACAATAATTTTACTTATGTACTTGACTGCTATATGTACAAGAAATTAATTACACGCGATTGCTTTTGATGGTCCTCAAACGAGTATAAGAGAGCGCTCAACTAAACCACAATAAAACTTTTGGTCTCAATATTTTCCACTTGAAAGAGGTTTCGAAATGGCACAAAACATGCTGCAATATCGTAGATCGGATGCTGAACATTATACTCATGAATATAAAATGTTTTGTCAAGGGTTTGACCCAGTTGGAATCAAAGCTAGAGAATTGACACTCATACAGAGCTATTTTCAAGACTGAATACGCCCTTATTTATGAAACATTTGATACTTCCTTTTTAATAATGTTCTTTGTTGAATCTACAATTCTTGTTATCCTAAATAGTTATGGGAATCGATTACTGATTAAAACTTGCTAGATCATCGAACATTAAACCCATGAACGCTCAAGTGTTTATTTTGACACTAATGTTTGTTTTAGGATCAAATTTCTTCGTCGCTGGCTTATTTAAGTAAATAAATTTCACGAATTATTTTCTGAATGCGATGTAGACCTACTCGTCACGAAAAGGATATCACACAAAATTCACGCTTGGTCACCACGAAGACACGATATCCTGATAAATTTATGGGAAATTCAACCTCGTTAAATCCAGCCAACTCAAGAAACGATCTGTTTTGATGGAAATCGATTTTTAGATGGTCGGTTGGAGAAAAAGAATTCAAACACAGAAAATACACTTTTATAGAAGCAGTTTTCATTTCATCAACTTGACCAGTTTCGTTTATCACATTTTATCCATATGACCAAAAGTACGAATGTGAAAACTACAACAAAAACCAAAAATTTTATCATGGAATTTATAAGACAAAAAATCACGTGGAGAGGATCCTAAAAGAATGATGTTAACAGTGGTTGCAGCTGGTATTGTGAACACCTTCTATATTCGATCCATGTTGTTTTAAGTGATATATTTAGTCTTATTCCAATCAATAATCTTGAAAACACACCATAATATTTGGCCCACCAATAAATAGCCACCAAAGCAGAATTTATCCTTAGTGAATTTTATACATTGAGAAACATTCAATTTAATACGTACGGAATAATTTCTTGATATTATTAAACCAGCTCCCCAGTCTCGGTTACTAGTCCAATGACGCGAAAAACCACTCCCTTGGTTTGAGTTTGAATTATTTAGAACCTCCATTTCGATTCGTTATCGATAACTGTTTGTATATTACTGGTAAGACAAAAAGTTGAGTGATTTTCCATTTTCCAGGAAATGTAAATGTTTTCCATTTAGATATGAAAACCTTCATAAAACGTTTGCCAGTTGTCGAAAATAAATACACATGTGAAGCGTTTCATATTCTTGGGTGATCATTTGAGAAGGGCGCCTCTTCGGAAGGGTTCAGGAACTAGTATCAAATATTATAGGAAGTGGGTTGGTATTATCATTCCAATGGGTAAAAACGAAATAAAGTGATTGAAACTAATCAATCAATCTAGTTTTAGTTCTTTGGGAACTTCCCATGGATATCCGGGTTTGAAGTGCCCGAACGTTGCAGTGGAGAAATATATCGGCCGCTGCAGATTGAGCTCACGCACTATGGCAGAAGGAGTCAGTTTGAAATTTTTCTTGATCACTTGAAGCAGATAGGATGAGGGATGTTTGCTGGCTCCATAAGTATTGATCGTGATTGACAAAGGTTCGGCGATTCCTATCGCATAAGATATTTGTATTAGACATCTCTTGCATAGGCCAGCGCAAACGAGTGATTGTGCAATCCATCTGGCAGCGTAGGCTCCAGATCGGTCTACTTTTATGTAATCTTTTCCCGAGAAACAACCACCGCCATGAGCGCCCCAACCACCATATGTGTCAACAATGACCTTCCTCCCCGTGAGTCATGAATCGCTTTGAGGGCCTCCAATCACGAAAGGTCCGGACGGTTGGATGTGATATATTGTCTTGTCATCCAGGTTGTGTTTTGGGATCACTTTTTCAATCACTTCCTTCTTGAGTGTGGTTCTGATGGTTTCAAGTTCAATCCCCTTGTCAGTTTGCACAGAAATGACGATGGTAGGAGCTCTAATTGGTATCAGACGCCCTTCACCAGGCTCTGTAGAAGTATTATTTAAAGAGACATCTCTTGAATACTCGAACGTGACCTGACTTTTACCATCGGGTCTAAGCCATGGAATGATTCCCTTCTTCCTACACTCTGATAGTCGACGAGTAATTGCGTGAGCATACACCACAGTAGCTGGCATTTTTTCATCTGTTTCATCAGCGGCGTATCCAAACATAATCCCCTGATCTCCAGCTCCTATGTTTTCGGAATAGTCCACATTGTCACCACAGAGATCGATGATGTTTGGAACCATGTGGTCGACTGCTTGTGAAATCTCAAGGCTTTGACTTTCCACACTACATATCACTGCACAGGTTTTGTAATCGAAACCTTATGTTAATAAAAAAGTTAAATTTCATAATTATCCATACAACTTTTAAATAGCCAGTTCAAGTTAAGGGGCCTTTCGAGTTAATCCAGACTATATCATGACCGTTCATTGGAAATTGCCATATCCCCGTGTAGGTGATTAAAAATTTAAATAAATGCAAGAATCTTCTAAAACAGACATTATTTATAACTAGAGATAATTTCTTTGTAATTACCCTCACTACACAACAGTATTAGATAATACCATGTTAGATTACTACCAAGCACGTGTTTATTGTTTCGGAATTCCTCTCGTATTAGACATAATTTATCAAATAGGACTACAGTCAATACTGAGATTGATGATTATAAAGTTATTGTATGGATTTATCATATTTTCCACATAGGTATTATGTACTAAGCAAGTCAACATTGATGTCAATCCATCAAGATACTTAGAGCACATAACCTTAAAGTGATTTTAAATTTCTCACAAAACAATGAGTATTAAGAGTCTAAATATCTTTAGTCTTGAATCAAAACCAAGTTCTGTAAAAAATCAAACACAATTTTGATTGACTAGATACTTATGAGGTTTAAAACTTAAACCATTCTGAAATATATTTGAAATTCGTCAAAAATACTTTCAACCTCGGCAATTCACCAAGAACTTTAATGCCCATCTTTTATATCAGAAAAAATTGATGATTATTCACAGACGCCATATCGATCATCTTAAGGGAGAATTTTTCAATCGCTGTTTTTTAGAGTGTATATTGATTGATGAATTTCGTGCAAATCTTTTATCGATTGAAAAATTACTGCGAATTGTTTTGAGTCAAATACATCAACCTTAGACTTGAATCTGGTTTTCCTTAACCTACAGCTCTTAAACATATGCCTTTGTAAGCATCACTGGCTGGCATATATGTGTTAAATCAACATTTCTGAATCGATACACCATTTGGCGTCCAAGATTACGCACGAAGACGTTTTGAAATTCGCGTCATATTAAAATTTAATAATGGAGATTAATAACGAAAAAAAGGATATATACCAAGATCAACGATGACCTCAAAAGGATAGTGACCTACATGGAGAGAAGTAATCACAAGTCGATAAGTGAAGTGGCGAGTGATTTTTCAGTAAAGCCTAGAGCCCTCCAGATGCTAATTAAAAAATATAGAGACAGGTGCGTTTAACTCGTCTACAAGTGGAGGACCAAGAAGTATCCGAAAGAATGAAAATGGACCCGTGATCGGACCCACAAAATTTTTGAACACACGTGCGTGTTTTGTCTTTACGTTGCTGCCAATTAACAATTTCATAATTTCTTTCAGATAATTTTAGTTAAAATATCTGATTGTATCGTATTTTTAAAATTCCAGATCGTTGAAATTATCGATAGTCTAAAATTTAATTGTGAATTTTTAATATGTGATTGACAAACCGAAAAGATAAATCGAGCTAGATTATAAAATACTAACTCTCATAAGAGATTATTTATGACTCTTTAAATGACAAATTAAAATACTTATTGGTATTTCCTTTTAGGTCTTCTTGAGGAGCCGCTTTTGATGCTTTCGATTTCAATGCATCTTTTTATCGAAACCTTTTTGATTGTTTTGATAAAATAATATAAGTTAGGATGTGGGTTGGTTGAGCGTCCCTTCAAAACTCTATTAAAGCCCCCAAGAGCATTATTAGTTCTGAAAGTATTATTTTCTTCATTATTCAACAATTTAAAATTTTTCTAGGTATCTATCGGATATTTTTTTGTTCATACATCTTTTAAAATATGGAAGAAAATTTTCCTACTTAGTTTCACTCTGTGTTCCACGATATAATGCTCTTATATTTTTAAGACTCTCTAGGATATTGCATGGTTTGACACATACGACTACTTCGATGATACTGTTAAGAACGTTTTGAATGTTTTTGAATGGAATGTGAATTTTTACCATTTGTCTTTATAGGGCTTGTTTAAAATGTAAAAAAAACAACCCAGGATATTTGTATTTGGGAATTGATATTTGATTAAATTCATTGAACCCTTTTTAAAATCGGCGATGATACAGGCTGGATGGAATTTAATATCTGTTGCAACAATGATAAAATGAAAAAAATGCCAATAAGTCCACTCATTCTTGCTCTGAACAAGGCAGTAAATGACGGGACGTATAAATCTATTTCATCATCGAAAACCATGAGTATCAGACACTGTTTAAATAAACGGGGAACACACCTAAACGTACCATCAATGAAAGCCGTGACCGATTGTCTTGACAAGATCAATAATAATTGAGGATGGGCCCACATTAATCTGAAATAGCTGGTTCCTCTCTCATCTTAACATTGTGAATCGTATAAACGAAATTATTTAACCAAAAGGATGGCGTATCAATACAGCTCAATTCTGCATATTCTCGTATTGGAATATCTGTATAAATATCACCATGTGACTCATCTTTTCTTGTTAATAGCACGACTTCCATCACATCCCCTTTCGTGGCCTTTAAGACACAGCTTAAAGAATTCGAACTTGTTTGGATATCTTTTAAATTAAATTCCTCTCGTTATCCTCTTTTTAGAAAATTTTCGTTTGGATAGCTATAGATTTTTGGCTTCATCAATCATCTGAGCTTGTATATCAGTAACTGCAGTAGAAACACTTACAGCTGTGAACCTGAGTCCCTTTTTCCGAAATCTCACCGTCTGTAAAACTGATTGCTAGACTGACTTTACACTTTTTTAAACGGTAAAGTGAACATCTGTAATGATGACGGTTAGAGTGGATTCTTTAATAGTGTGGTCAAATCTATTTTAGCACATCCTGCTGACTCTTGTTTCCATTTTGAAGAATGCTGAATACGTTTAATATAAGGGTCCGGGTCCGATCACGGGTCCAAAATAATCTTAACCGAAATATCAAATTATTTGAGCTTCAAAAAAAAAGTTAGTGAACACCTGGAAGAAAATCCCATTTTAACATTAAATGGCATTAAACAAAAATTAATCGATTAATTTAATTTATCAGTTCTCCGCCCCCAAAACTATTTCTAGACCCATGAAATCAATGAACATCACTTACAAGTTAGTTCGATTGGTTCCTCAAGGGAGAAATGATCCGGTCCACATTCAGGAGCGTTTTCTTTACGCTCAACAGCACTTTGAAAGGTATTTCTTGATCCTTTATTAGCCAAATATCTTTAACAGCAAACGTCATTTATATCGACGAAACTGGGTTTAATCTACACACAAGAAGATCACATGGAAGAAGCAAAAGGGGACATAGGGTTCAACTTATTGTCTCAAACTCGAGTGGCAGAAATATAAGTTTGTGCTGCAACGTCTTGTAGTGTAATTATCTATTATAAATATGTGTTCGGACTGTATAACACAGAAAAATTCATAATTTTATAATAGGAGATGTGCCTGAGCATCGTTGATGGAAACCCAAAAACTTTTATCATGCTCGTATGAGGTTTCAGCATTTCTGCAAACAAGAGGGCATAATATCATATTCTTACCCGCATCCTCCCCCCCAACTTAACCCAATTGAGTTTCTATTTTCTCAACGGATTGCACTAGTCAAGAGATCAATCACAGTTTTCGATAATCATAAGTTATTATAGGTTCAAAGAAGTGCATCAACGGACATCATCCAAAGTGACTGTGAAGGATTGGTGAGAGAATCTGGTCGATTCGCGTCAAAAGCTCTCATGCGGGGACATCTTTAAAATATATAATAAAAAAAAATTTCATTTTGAATTTAGTGTGAATTTGAACATGTCTGAACGCGAATTTCTAAATGTTATCAGACAAGGTATTGCGCGAAATGTGAAATTTCAAGATGTCTTCATGCGAAATCTTGGACGCCAAATGGTGTAATTATATTTGTTACAGACGTAAAAGAACACATATTCCTGATGTAGTTTAAATCGTAAATATCCTTTGGTGTTGATTTCTTTTACGGGAAAACACAAAACAGTTTACAATTTTTTATTCTCACCCGCATTCACTGCCAAAGTAAAAACACTGTTTAAAAGCTGTGAAATAATTCTTTTCATGAATTCACCAACCCTTAGAGGTGTTATTCAATCGAAACATGACAGACGATAAAAGTATAATGGAGATAACCATATTTTGAGTTTTTTTCAAGAGGTAACTTGACAGTAAATAAATTACCTCATTTATATCAACGTAAACTAAATTTTACCATTTTTATGCAATCGAAATAAAAATACATTCAATCCAAGCCAGAGAGGATCGCGACACGTCGTTAAACAGCGGATAACTAACATGGTGAATGAGGACATTCAGAGTATTTGTCATAACTTCGTTCATGAACGTTATGAATTTTTCGAGTAAAGAATACCTAGATAGATCGTTTAATTTGATCGTTTTTCATATCAGTTTTAGTTATTGGTTAAAAATGACACCACCTTGAACGATTTATATAATATTGATCGAGGAAATTTTATACTGTGATTTTGATTGTGATACGAGGCTAAATTGATTTCAAATGACTTCGGTAAAATTTTATCATAAATCAGTAACATAAAATATCGTTCGGGCATTCACCACTAGTTCTAATTTATTTGATGCAGAGAACAGGAGTTGAAAACAACTGATTGGTTTATTAAAATAAACATATAAATGTTCAAATAGTTGGGGCAGCAAGTTATATTGAAGAGGTGGAACGTACTAGCCATTTCAAGTCACGTCAATATCTTTGAAGGAGAATTGATGACGAAAAAATGAACATTAAATGAAACGGATCATGATTTGAAAGTAACAGATTAAAAACGAGCATTGAATAAAGGGATCAATTTAAACCAAAATCTTTTGGGAGATGGAAAAAAATGTCCTTTATGTAAATGTCTACGAGATTATTATCGGTTCTATCAAGAGGTGCTATCTAGCAGAGGACCTCACTACAAACGGGATCGCCAATTTTTACATCATCTAATGGTAGCATCATCCTAGTTCATGATCGCCACAAGGTTAAACGATGGAAATAAATCTAAATTTCTCAATAATTTCATTTGACAACCACAAATAGAATTAATACTAGCCAGTCAAGAATCGGATACCAATCAATATTTATGTTGTTAGTTCCACCGATTGAGTTAGAAATTAGATCAATTTACGAAAAACCTAAAATGATTCAAGTGATGTTTGATCTAAAGTGCAGAAATCATAGTTGAAAACATGGAAAATCCAAGGATACGAAATTCGACGTTTTTACAATGATATAATTCATTCGATGTCTCGCAGCCCTATTTGAAGAAGAACTAGTTGGGATGTTGAGACAACGAGGGCCTAGTACTGCGTTAACTACAAATAGAATGGATGTATGCATGAGCGGAGTTTGACCCTGAAAGGGACAGTCGGGATTGGACAGTAGGTAGATACATCTATGCATTAAAACATATCCACTAATGTACCGGCGAATGCTTTTTGTACCTCTAGTGCCGATCTTCAAAAAAAATACAGCCTTTAATTCAAAAATACCGGCTCGGACAATGACGTCATATTAATCCATTCGTTTCAAAAGATAAAAAAGAGAAAATGGCTCTTCAATTCAATCTAATTTTCCAATTGCACACTCTATATTTTGTTTTCTATTTTGCCTCTAGAATTGAGGTTTTTACAATGCCAAATACAGAATGATAATAGACAGTGAAAGGCTTGAAATGACATATTTACACTCAGGATGTCTAATTTATCAAATCCTTCATGTATGTGCCTTTATCAACCATATAATGACCATGTTTATCAATAAAAAGTAATTCTTAACAACTTGTGAAACAGGATCCATAGCGTCTAAAATATCCATCACAACATTCCCTGTTGGTTTCTAAATGTCATAACGAATGCTTTTTGTATAATTTAATTAAACTTATAAATCCTATTTTTGTAAACAACTGAGGTGATCTAGACAGTCTGAAATATTTAGAATCCGATTTTAAGTTATCTCTTACTATTTCCAGACATAAATGGGTGTCCTTACGTAATGATCGGCAGAATTCACGTAAATTCCTTTGATTATCTTTATATCCATTAAATATTGTAAAAAATTGAATTCTCACGCACGAAGAATTCGAAACGCTCGATTCAGATTTTCTCATTAACTTAATCATGTTTTCCCAACCATGCATGCTCATTTGTAAAATATCTACCTGATTGGTCACCAGGTACAATTTTAATAACAGGAAATTAATGTTTTAACTGTTTTAATCTATAATATTGTGTATTTGACGACGAATATCCTGAAATTCATAGAATCAACCATATTTTTTTCTGAAAGTTGGGATTCATTAAACCAGTGGTGTCAACGATACGGCCCGCGAACAAGTCGATACAATTTGATGAACGCGTGCGCGGCCATGAAGTAGATCACATAATTCATGTGAAAATGTATTTAAACAATGTCTTCCTGAATTGTGGACACTAATCATTATTTGAATGTGGTATAATGCTTTATTATCCATTTAGTCATTTTACTATTCAATTAACTCAAACTTCGTTAGTATTTTTTAACTTTTCTCAAATCAAGTATATTCACGCCATTCACGTTTACGTGCGGTGTATTTCTTCGTTTATTTTCGTCTGTAAAATAAATCTAGAACGTTTTGGAGTTATTCACACAATATGCCAGCAATAAAGAGAAAGACAGATACCGAACGTCGCGTTATTCAGAAAAAATGGCAAAACAGTTCTTGTATCTTTGACCACAACGAAAAATTAACGGGTTTGATCTGCCTGCAGCAAACCGCTGTTGCTAAAGAGTACAACGTCCGAAGACATTATGAATCCGTTCATAGTGAATTTGACCAGTATATAGGAAACCTACCAGAAGATAAAGTCGCTGATTTGGAAAAAGCATTGAACAAAACAACAGTGCTTCTTTGAAAATATAAATCATATTAATGAAACTGCTATAAAAGTTAGCTATGTCATGGCTCATTAGTTAGCTTTGGCATCAAAACCGTTTTCTGATAAAGAGATTATAAAAAAATGCATGCGCTTGAGCGCATAATTGATTTATCCTCATAACAGACAAGCATTTTCTACTATAAGTCTGTCAAGAAACACGAGTGCAGAGAGAGATGTCAAAGTTGCTCATAATCTGGAGAGTCAGTTTTCAAAAAAAGTAGTCGTTTGTCGCTTTTCAATTGCAATTGATGAAAGTTTAGATATCGCTGATATTACCAAACTTGCTGTTTTCATTCACCAAGTTGATAAATAGATCAACATAGAAGAAGAAATCGTTGAATTAATTCCAAAGAAAGACACAAAAGCAGACGATTTATATCAAAGTTTGGTGGAAAGTCTTGACAGACTTGGTGTGGATTGGAAGCACGCCGTTAGTCGGTTCACCGATGGAGCACCTCAAATGATAACCAGGAAAGTTGGGCTGGCAAAAGGTTGAAAGAAAAGTTACAAACACTGAATGTGAAGCCAGATGTCTGTAATTTCCACTGCATTGTACGTCAACAATCGTTGTGCAGCCAAATCATGAATGTGGGAAACGTAATGAATGTCATGGTTAAGAGGGTAAATTTCATCAGAGCGAAAGGTCTTAACCAAAGACAATTTAATGGCTTATTGGAGGAAGTTGGAAGCTCTAACGATCTGTTTTATCACACAGAAGTTCGATGGCTTAGTCAGGGTTCTGTTCTATGCCGTTCTTTTAAATCGCGGTTGGAAATTAAAACATGTATGGAGATAAAAGGATGCCCAGTTGCAGAGTTAAGTAACATTACATGGTTTACAGATTTATCTTTTTAGTTGATATAATGGAGCACATAAATGAGCTTAACAGAAAAAATCAGGGACTTAATAAACTAGTGATCGATCTTTATGAAAGCATGTGTGCTCTTGAGTCTAAGCTCGAGTTATGGGAAAACCAATTGAGTGAGAGTAATCCATTTCATTTTCCAACTCTAAAATCTTTTCTCTCTGACACGGGCTTGGTTAATGGTGTTAACACACAGAATTACAATTACAAAATTTCAGCTCTGAGTTACAAATTTACGAAAAGATTCGCTGATTTTAAACTCATGGAAATTAGCTTTGTAATCGTTAGAAACCCGTTCTCCATAAATACACAACAGCTCAAGAGGAATTACAAATGGAAAAAATCGAAGTTCAATGTGATTCCATTTGAAGTATAAATGCGATTCTGTTGACACTGGAAAACTTTACACATTCACAGACAAAAATATCCCATGCTGAACTCATTTTCTGCACGAATATTTTCGGTGTTCTGAACAACCTATATTGGCGAGCAGTTGTTTTCTATCATGAATTTAAATAAATCAAAATATCATTCAAAACTGACAAAGTCTAATTTGAACGCTGTTCTTAAAGTTTCTACTGCTCACACGCTTGCTCCAGACGTTGATTAACTTGTCAGAGCTAAGCGCTGCCAGATATCTGGAACAACGAACTAGTAGATTATTTATCAGATTTATATTTTGTGAAATAATTTTCTCTTTTGCTAATAGAAGTTTATTGCTAACAAAATTTATATTTTCGAATAACTTTTCATTATCGGTAAAGTCATGTTAGAATGTATTATATGCCATTGAATTACTATAATTAATAAAATGTTAAGTTACTCCAATGTATGAAGTACTATGTCAGAGGTTTTAAAATCTTTTCTATCGCGTATTATTCGAATGAGATAGACCGGCCAGCGGAGAACTTTTAGAATTCTATCCGGCCCACCATTGAAATTAGTTTGACACCCCTGAATTAAACGTTTTCTGATAAAGAGATTATAAAAAAATGCATGCGCTTGAGCGCATAATTGATTTATCCTCATAACAGACAAGCATTTTCTACTATAAGTCTGTCAAGAAACACGAGTGCAGAGAGAGATGTCAAAGTTGCTCATAATCTGGAGAGTCAGTTTTCAAAAAAAGTAGTCGTTTGTCGCTTTTCAATTGCAATTGATGAAAGTTTAGATATCGCTGATATTACCAAACTTGCTGTTTTCATTCACCAAGTTGATAAATAGATCAACATAGAAGAAGAAATCGTTGAATTAATTCCAAAGAAAGACACAAAAGCAGACGATTTATATCAAAGTTTGGTGGAAAGTCTTGACAGACTTGGTGTGGATTGGAAGCACGCCGTTAGTCGGTTCACCGATGGAGCACCTCAAATGATAACCAGGAAAGTTGGGCTGGCAAAAGGTTGAAAGAAAAGTTACAAACACTGAATGTGAAGCCAGATGTCTGTAATTTCCACTGCATTGTACGTCAACAATCGTTGTGCAGCCAAATCATGAATGTGGGAAACGTAATGAATGTCATGGTTAAGAGGGTAAATTTCATCAGAGCGAAAGGTCTTAACCAAAGACAATTTAATGGCTTATTGGAGGAAGTTGGAAGCTCTAACGATCTGTTTTATCACACAGAAGTTCGATGGCTTAGTCAGGGTTCTGTTCTATGCCGTTCTTTTAAATCGCGGTTGGAAATTAAAACATGTATGGAGATAAAAGGATGCCCAGTTGCAGAGTTAAGTAACATTACATGGTTTACAGATTTATCTTTTTAGTTGATATAATGGAGCACATAAATGAGCTTAACAGAAAAAATCAGGGACTTAATAAACTAGTGATCGATCTTTATGAAAGCATGTGTGCTCTTGAGTCTAAGCTCGAGTTATGGGAAAACCAATTGAGTGAGAGTAATCCATTTCATTTTCCAACTCTAAAATCTTTTCTCTCTGACACTGGCTTGGTTAATGGTGTTAACACACAGAATTACAATTACAAAATTTCAGCTCTGAGTTACAAATTTACGAAAAGATTCGCTGATTTTAAACTCATGGAAATTAGCTTTGTAATCGTTAGAAACCCGTTCTCCATAAATACACAACAGCTCAAGAGGAATTACAAATGGAAAAAATCGAAGTTCAATGTGATTCCATTTGAAGTATAAATGCGATTCTGTTGACACTGGAAAACTTTACACATTCACAGACAAAAATATCCCATGCTGAACTCATTTTCTGCACGAATATTTTCGGTGTTCTGAACAACCTATATTGGCGAGCAGTTGTTTTCTATCATGAATTTAAATAAATCAAAATATCATTCAAAACTGACAAAGTCTAATTTGAACGCTGTTCTTAAAGTTTCTACTGCTCACACGCTTGCTCCAGACGTTGATTAACTTGTCAGAGCTAAGCGCTGCCAGATATCTGGAACAACGAACTAGTAGATTATTTATCAGATTTATATTTTGTGAAATAATTTTCTCTTTTGCTAATAGAAGTTTATTGCTAACAAAATTTATATTTTCGAATAACTTTTCATTATCGGTAAAGTCATGTTAGAATGTATTATATGCCATTGAATTACTATAATTAATAAAATGTTAAGTTACTCCAATGTATGAAGTACTATGTCAGAGGTTTTAAAATCTTTTCTATCGCGTATTATTCGAATGAGATAGACCGGCCAGCGGAGAACTTTTAGAATTCTATCCGGCCCACCATTGAAATTAGTTTGACACCCCTGAATTAAACCGTAAGACTTAATTTACACGCCGAATATCCAGAAAGTTCATTTAAGCCAGCAGTAAAGAAGATTTACAATTTCCTTTATGATTTCAATATAATAATCGTAAGTACCAAATCAAAATAAATACATCTCCATCAGAAGAGGAACATTCTTCGAAACCCTCAATACTTGGGCATAAAAAAATATTAACATTGTTTTCAATATTCTGCAGCTGAAAATATAACTTTGAATACACCAAATATGAATTTAAACTCATATAAATGATATAACCTAGATATTGTCAAAAATAACACCATTGGTAACCTTTATTAGATAATTCTCCATTCATTCAACATTAGAACGTTCTGGAGGAAAAATAAAAAGACCCTGCCCAAGGCTTCAAATCAACGAAACCAAATTTCGTAATTGAAAATTTGCTGTCTGGCGGGTTAATTAAATAAAATTGGTCTTGGGTGGAATTTGCTTAGAGACGAAAGATATTTTCCTAGAGCCCTGCCCCAAAAATAACAGAAACGGATAAGCACTGATTAATATAATACACAGGTTCCCAAACCC
>JWZT01002592.1:5213-20141 GCA_000827895.1 Thelohanellus kitauei
CGCGTTTGCTTTTGAATGTTCTTGCTTGTCATTCTTGTAATACCAATTCCTCACGCTGTTAACTTTCTTGTCGCAAAACACGCGATATGGTAGATTTTGGTACACCAGTTATCTCAGCGAGCTGATTATAACTTGTATTAAGTCACAGGCTTTTTATTTTATCTAGCAAAGCAATTTTACTGGAAAGTGTCAAATCATTTCTTGGCATTTTAGGATTGGTCAAATTTTAGAAAAATAAATTTGTCAAAAAATAAATTCACGCACTGTTCATGTGCGAGGTGTATTGGTTACTGAATAAATATGCAACAATTGAGACACTCGTCACGCGTGAGGTGTATTGGTAACTGAATAAGATTGGCTTATGTAGCGCCGATCAGCTGTGAGACTACACATCATATCCAATTACTGTACATATTTTTTCTTGAGAATATGTGAAACATAATATTTACTGTGATCTTAAATTTACTGTCCCAATTAAGCAGAATTTTGTCCCAATTAAACATAAAAATTTACTATTTGTTTCTTGGTTTGGTTTTTGTTCTATGAGATTTGTCCCAATTGTGCGGAATCGACTGTATACCTTACTAACCAGTATCTTTTAATTTAGTCTTTTATTAAAAAAACGGGTAAAAATAATAAAGACAAACACCTAAGGCTAAATAACCTTTTATAGGGCTCCAAGAAATCCTCCACATAGATCCCCTGAATTCTTTCTCCATTAAAATTCTCCCAGATTGTCATCCAGGAGATTTTCAACCACATTGCCACTTTCGTCCGATGTGTTTGTGCTATTTCAGGTCATTCTAAGTTACCTCTATCGTTTTTATGTGAACCCGAAAGAGGGTCTTTGAAAGTTATACTGTAGTTCACCGTCTGATGGTTATAGGACCTTGAAAGAATATTATATGACCGAAAACAGTCGGTAATTATGATCGATAAAGGTAAAACGTGGGTTCTTATTATTCTCAGGAGTGTTTCTGTTGTTCTCTCTGGCACTTCCACCAGGAAATCACGACGTTCGATTTTTCTTTCAATGACGCCCATAACTTAACCACCGTTGAGAGTGTGACACATATGGTGTTTGTTCTTCACTAATTTGGACTCGACGATTTCCACTTCTGTCATCCCCTCTTATTTGTGAATCAAAAACATCGTCACTATCGCGAAACAGTGTTCTGAAAATTTTTTTATAGGTGGAAATAGTGGTATTTGAATGGCATGCAAATGTTTCAATTTGCATTCTTTTTGACCCAGCAAGCCAAAAATAAGCAAGCAATAGTATTTGATGATAAAGTAATTTACATTTTTTTGAAAAATAAGTTACCGCAGACGGGCTGGCGAAATTGACACGATTTTCGAGTACACACCAAGGTTTTGTGATATAGTCTAATGCTTATGTTGCCACATTTCCTGCATATCTCTGGAAAGGCGAGAACCCCACGTTCCACCAAACGATTGATGGTGATTTCTTTGGAGGAAAAAAATCGATATGAAATTTCCTTGTGGTTCCATACTTAAAACGTCAGAACCCTTTAACGGTCGTTGTCGGCTACTTTAACCGTTCGTTTTATTTGAAGTTTTAGATTTTTTAAATATAGAAATCTTATGTGTATAATTTAAAAAGCATAGCTTAAAATGTTTAAATTGGGATTAATAATTAATGCAATTCCATGGAAGTATTAAGGGGGCAACATCTTAAACTTGATCCCGATCCAGAGTGTGACCATATGAGATGAATTTACTTGGGCCGGATCCAACTATCATATGATCAAGATCAGCCCAATCATAAGTTTAAATGAGAAAAAAACAATGGAGTAAACTTGGAGCGTTTAATTTCATTTTAGTTAATTGATTAAAATAATCGAAGTTACCAGTTCACTGTCTTTCCAATACCAGAGTTATTCTTAACCCAAATTTGTATTATTTAACAGTTTTATTTAATTATAAAGCAGAGTTCTTGTGGATATATGGATTTTTTGTCTTCTAAACATAAAAACGTTTAAGATAGATCCGGCTCGAAGTGTTTACAATTATATTTGAATAAAATTAAGAAAGTTTGTGAAGAAAATATCGGCTTGATGGAATTTTTGACATTCAATATTTGATTCGATCTTATGGACAATCAGGCAATGGACATTGGCGATAGCTAAATTCCATTCAATTTCTTGGAGGGTGTCCAATTTTTTGAATTATGAGGATATGGTTTAAACATTTAGATTTAGCCGAACAAACCTGCATTTTATAAAAATATTCAAAGTTATCTTAAAGGAAATTTAAATACGAAAACCAATGTTTATACTAAATTACGACGCAGGGATAGACAAAACGATATCAACATATCATTCAATTTTAAAAGCAGATTTAAAAGCATAACATGCTCAACGAATAAAATGAAATATGCCGTCGACTTACTTGGGAGATTGTATGAATTTATATGTATGACATTTCTATACTGCTAACCGACAAACTTGATTTGAAATTCTCACTAAAATCGATTGATTCCTGCAACGGATCATTTACAAGGGCAATGAACATAATTGATGGGAAATATATCAAATATAGGCGTATCTATGTGCGATAATTACACTAATTTGATCATGGCCAAATTAAAGGAAATCCCATTTTTTACCACAACAAATTTGTAAAATATCTGGACCACAAAAATATATAGATAATAAGGTTTTGTGGTAATAAAAATAAAAATGAAAACGAGAATAATCGTGTTGTATTTTAAGCAGAAAGTTGCGAGATAATATAAAACATGAACCAAACACCCATAACCAGAGAAACCAAACATGATTAGTTGAAGTAAAACAAGGAAAAAATGACTGTCAACACATTCTCAGTTTCTTTTGTTGTGAAATGAGTGAAGAAAAAAGTTATACTTGGTCTCTGGGTTTCAAAAATATTAATATACGGTAATTCCTAGACATACAAGAATTCGGAGATACCAAAAAAAGTTCTGGCAAAGTTTTATTTTGAGATCCGGGCATTTTTAGAGGCTAATGCACCGTAGGCGAGCGCTTTGGATCACTCTATCACAGTTTCACTCTTTCATTTCCCTTGGTCGAAGAGCTCGTTAACATCTCTAGAGGCTCTTCGATGTTGTGTTTGTATTATTTACGCGATTTTTCTACTTGTGAACATTATTAGTTTTAATTTTTATGTTACATGTTTTAATCGTGCCGCCCAACTTTCACTCCCTCCCTTATGCCTCCCCCAAAGACACCGCCCTTAGCCGCTTTCTTCTGTCTAGAAGGTAAGAACTCATAAAACCACATTTTATTTAATATCATAGTAATTATTTATTTTTCATCTCTGGTTACAAATTATCGATATTTTATAGAAATTTAAAATGTTTTTTTCTATTGTTATTATCATTGATTTGGGTGTATTTGGACGGCCCGAACGGATTAAAGCTATTTTCCACATTTTAAATGGGAAATTGATTTGAGATATGAACTTGGTCCTGGAACCAATTATAATCGTGTATCGAGGTACTATTTTAATTACTAAAGCGCAGTAGGTGTCTCTAGCTCAACTAATTCTGACCGTGAAGGCCAACGTAGTATGGTGAAGATTTGAAATTTTGAAACTAAATTACAAAATGAAATATAAACAATTACGCCCTCATCAACAGGATATGGAATATGGGTAACGGTTAGTTATGACCAAAAAATTGTGTACTTAGTAAAATAAAATGTCGAGCGTCAAGTTAATAATAAGTTTGATATCTTTCGAGTAACAGTTTTTTTTCAGGGAAAATAGGAGATGGTTGCAATATTAAAACCCAATTCATCAAGTTATCCAACTAAAGATATTTAATCTTCATTTTCCAAAAAGCATAGAAACTAAATAAGGAAAAATAGTCAAAATTATAATAACATATTGTTATTAATTCAATAAATAACGTATGTACAAACGCAATTCGACCTCATATATCTTAATTTCCGAATCTTGTCCAATTTAGGTAGTCAAATTCGAGACGGCGAGAGACAAAGTGGAAACGACATGGGATATCTGATAAAATAAAAATGGTCGTTTCTTGTTATCATCTAAATCGTATTAGAGATAAATCAAGTTTTCCAATTCATCGAAAGGAAAGTGGAAAAGAGTCTGAATTCATAGAGAACTATGTAAAGTACAAACCAAGTAATTCCAGAGTGTTCTGGGCGAATAACGGAGAAATATATAATCCAAGATTATAATTACCACGCCGATATTAGATTTAAACTTCGTGGAAGTTCCCATTTTTGGCATCCTCTATAGTGACCATTCACGGAATTATAAACATGGAGGAATTTAATTAATCAGATTAAACAATAAACTTCTACCTTATAAAGATGTAAAAATAGGTCTTGGCACACGAAATAATGTGGAATAGTATGTTTAAGAGTTGAAGTTACCGGATTGGGGATGGTAATTCATGGAGCTAGGATTGTAATAGTATAGAGATTAAAGACAGATTATTTCGTTTCCAAAGACACCAAAATTATCCACATAATCGGTTAAAGATCAAACGTTAAAACTAAAGGATAAATAAACGAACACATGAAATACTTGCCGAGACAAACCTAAACAATTCAACAATGACTATAAACAAAGGATGTATTTTTTTCGGCTCAACTCACCATGAAATGTTCTGGTGGTTTGTGATTTGAACATGTAAACAGCTGAGACCAACGGCTTGTTTAAGACTCATAAATAAAAGCATATAAAACCGGACCTGATTGACTACCAACCATATTCATTCAATCATAAGTTTAATGGAACGCATTTTCAATTATTAGAAAAAGTTATGCGGCGGATCCACCGCATGCGTTGATTTAACAAAATACCTTTGTTAATAAACTAAAAAAGCAAAAAAATGGACCCCGAAATGAACATATTTAATGATATGGCTGATGTAAGCCGGATATTGAGGTACTTTGAGTCATCATACTCTTCGATTGAAGTACAAGATTTTGACAATTTAGGACTTCAATACGGTAGCTGAACAATTTGCTGAAACAGCCAAGAGCTACGATTTACGCGATCATCATAAAGTTGGGGGTTTTTAAATTTAGATAGTTGTGGGAATTATATTTCTTGAGTCATTTGAACAAAATGTCAATAAATTGGGCCGTTCGTTAATTACTGAGAATTTCGAAGCAATTTCGATCGATCAAGGTATGAACGTATTATGATGTAAGGGAAAAGTTTTATGGAATATACCGACTCATTCGATGCCAATTTTAAGTGTCACATATCATCAATTTTATCGATGAACATTAATTTGAGAGAATTGAATCCTGAAGTTTTTGACGAAATTATTGACCATTTAAGTGATTTTTTCCTCTAATCATAGAAAGTCAGGAGGATTCACCCACCGACCCAAATAATCCAATGATCGATAACATGTACACCTGTCTTCATTTTTAGCACCGATGAGCTTAGTTTAGCCAATGAGAAAATTGTAATGAATTAATTACGTCTAGCCATTCACGGACCAAACTCTTCTTGAATTAATAAAAGAGGGACATACCATCTCCGAATTGTATTCCCTTCTTATTATCAGCACATGCAATTATTATGACATCTTGGTTTGTAACCAACACCTTATTTATGAAAATTCCGTCGCTATATTGTGTCGTATGAATTTTATTTATATAGTGTTTTTATGTAAGATGTCAAGGGTAATAATTTTGACATAACATTAGTACCCTGAAGTCTACACGTTTAATTTTATAAACGCGCTGTACAAAGTTGATCCATCATATTTTGATGTGCTTTTGAAAGGGCTGTATTTAAATAGAGAAAAAATTGATTTTGAGGCTATAAATATCATTTGTGCAAGTTATCATAAGGTCTTTCGTTCAAAATTCCCAATTGAGAAAATTTTGAAATACGAGGATCCATCGTTCATCATATTATTTGTCGAATTGGCTGCTGCATCGTCTGAGATTATAGGTTTCAGCGATGTAGAAGATCAAAAGGTTAATATAACTGCCGTTTATCCATCTGAAGGAAATGAACTTCCTCCAACGTGGTCTTCTTTAAGATTTATTGCTTTATTGCTAGATTTATATTCGAGGATACATGACCGTGCAGTTTCACTCATTCGTCACGGAATTCATAATCACCCCGACGTTCTTTTTTTGGGATTATTACAACAAGACCGTATCTCGATTTCCGGCAATGTTAAAAAGATTGTCCACGAACTACTTATGTATTACATTAGAACCGAAAAATCATCCATGATATTTCTCAATTATGTATGGAATAAAAGTGAGCTTAAGGAATCCATTCGGCCTTTACTACTCCAATCACTGCAAGAATATTTTTGTCAAAATTTTTCAGATATTTCCGTTCGTCTTTCTCGCATTCTTGACGTTACCAATTCTTTGAATGCGGTTCAAGATGTTTTACGGATTCACAGTCTCGCATTTGTAATGGAATATGCTCTAGCTGCGTCAAAACGAGGTTACATTAATCTACATTTTTGGCTGCAGGCTAAACTATGGACGCACGATGGGCAATTTGTCAGTGCTGTTTTAGCATACGTTTTAAAACATATGCCTGCTCTTTTTCTAAGGGAACATGATCAACTATCAAGAGAAACCCTTCAGTTGCAACAAAGTATTCGATACCTCGATGATCTTTTACCTTTTGTTTATCAACATAAACATTTGTTGCCACCTGAACAATGTCAAAAAATTGAACTGGCATACGGTAATTACGGGTTCGTTTCTACTTATGTTCCCAAAGAGTTTCCGGATCCATGTGAGGATAAATTTAACCATACAGCCGGTGTATTAACAATTCTTCTGAATTCGATTGAACCATTCTACACGTCAGATGCAAAATTTAATGAAATCGACAAATTTTTCAAACAACACGTTTACCCATTGGCCAAACAAAGTCGTAGTACTACCGTTTATTATATGAATAAATTATTGTGTACGTCCCAGATATATCCATTTTTTAGAGATTATGATTTCCACTCCGCTGCATTAATATTCCACCGACAGTTGAGTTGTTGCCTAATCCAACCAGATCAATTGTCTGCATTCATTGATGATCTTTTCAATGAGTTCCCAGTCAAAAGTCGATACTTTTACTACGCAATTACAATACTTTCGTCATGCTACTCAATAATGACCACTTCTCAAAATTATTGCACAAAATGGTTTAATTCTACATTTTTCAACGATCTTCCTCCGTTTGTTCGATTCTGTATAGAATACATGCGTAAATGTGGAAACATTCCATGGGCTGAGGAAGAGGGATCTTTTATTTTTAAAGATCCAACTATTGCATTGTCAAAAAACTGTGATTATATTTCACACATGACTCAAATTAATGGTCCAGCTCTTCAAGTTAAGTATGGGGCCGCTGAAATAATTGCGTTTAACCGTGTCTTAGATCGAACGAATATTCAGGAACCCGTTTTAGGTTCTGACTGTTACAATTTGATACAATTACTTGATGGGTTGTCCTCAGAATCTGTGGATATGACATCGCTGCGTTCGAATTTCGAGCCAAAACATTACGAGTGGCTTGCCTGGTATTTAGTTACCAAAATGGTCCCTTTTCGTGTTCAAGAGTTTGACGCGTATAAAAAATTTATCACGAGCTTTAACAGTACAAAATTATACGAAATTATTCGTCAGGTGTCTGATATATCCATAAAAAATATGCTATCTGAATATGAATATCCAAATGATCCTAAAAAACGACAACTTTTATATAATTATGGTCTCTGGTTTGGATATATTACGATTGGTGACAACAAATGCCCTCACTATCGAGAAATCAATATCAAGCATCTGCTTGTGGAATGTAACCTAAAGGGCCAAGATGATGTGGTGTTAATACTTCCATTTGTTAAAAATTATCTATTTTACGCAAGACAGGGATTGATTTACATCCGATACAATCCCTTTGTCATTGAGATTTTACGTGTTTTAAAGGAGATATACACAAGATTTGATGCCCGATATGAGATTAAACTAGATATTGAAGTTATTTTCCGCTCGTTTGAAGCAAACGTGAAATCAATAAATGGTTCGTATTACAATGAGATCCCTGAGCTGTTGGCTAGTATCAAAACGTATCTTCCATGGAGTGAAAAGCAAAAGGCTATAAAGCTGTTTAAATTGAGTATTTCGAAATCGGAAAGACTTTCATATAACCACTTGCATGCATCCAATCATTTCGAACAGAGTATATGGCTTGAGTCTTGCTCGAGAGAATTAAAGCCTTTGATTGTTCAATCTTTGACGCGCTTTACGAAAGATATATCATCTTGGCTTCTCGATAAAATTGGAGACAATATTAGCAGCATAGTTACGAGTATTGTTTCTGAAGACTTCAAAAAAGATCCGTCGGAAAGTAGGCTCAAGTATAGTTCTTATACATTGGGCAAGTCAGTGTGTCTGTCTCATGGAAGTTTAATCTTGAGGAACACTCACTTTAATGAAGTTTGTAAACGCCTCAAGGAATGCCTGATTGGTGTTTTTGTTCAAAATTACAAGAAGATGAAACTTGCGATCGAAAAAGAACAAATTGAAGAAATCATATTCGACATTGCACAGATGAACATCGACTTTTTAGTGTCACATTGTCTCATACTTTCTGCTGACAAAATCGTGGGTTATGTCGAGACTAAACTGAAAAAGGAATACGAAATCCGAAGGACCTATAAGGTGGATAAACGGGAAATAAGTACTCGATCGCACATCGTTAGCGCTCATAAGATACTAGAGAAATTCAAAATTATGCCACACCCTATGCCTTCAAACCAACAAATAGGAATTTATCAAGAGTTGAATAAGTTCACTCAGGGGTTCTCAAATAATTATGGATGGGAAAGGGATTACTCTATTTATGAAACAATAAATCTCAGCTTCCTTCGATTTCTAAATATCAGAGAAAAGGAGGAAATTATGTCCATTTTCCGGCACGCTTATTTAAAAATTTATAATTTACTCCTTTTTTATCATCGAGCTGAAAATTTTGAACCTTTATATTTTCTTTTGAATATTTTTAGCTATTTATTTAGTTCTAAGCATATATCACTGTTACCTCTGGTAGTCAAGCAAGCTCTAAACTGTTTTTTCATTTATATAACAAAACGTAACTCCAAGAATGAAATAATCATTGAAAAAGTTGTGGACCATCTTATCAACCTATTTATTATGTTACAAGAGTGTCCCCTGATGAAGAGGAAAATTACAAACCTGATAACCACCTTTGTGGTCAACATTCCCCCTTCAAGACGCTTCAACATTGTTGCTATTGTGACTCTCGTGTCCAAACATCTTATCAATATCAAAATTCTCGACAAACAGATATTTAGAGATTATTGCATTGATCATGTTCCTCGGAGTTTGGAGTTTTGTATTGAATTGTGTCAGCGTTTCTTGGCAGACGACACCCATCGTGGGTTGACAACCGAATACAATTTGTATCTTTGCATGTTGATCCTTAACAGAATCGTTGACAGTCAGAAAGTTGGAAGTGATGATTCTGAATCGAACGGTGATCAAATTGTAAAAAATGAAAAATCGCGCAAAGAGACTCGTACAAAAGGTGAGATGACTGAAATCTTTAACAATGCACTTGAAGAATGGCTCAAAGTCTATTATTCAAAGTCCAATTTGAACGTTTTGACCACTTATAAGATGTATCTTATTAAACTTGCTGAGTTGCGTGTTTTGGAAAGTGAAGATACTGTCGTAGAATATATCAAATCATCTATCATTGTTGTTCTTTCTCCTCCATTTTCGTCGACTGAAACACCGTCAAACCTTTTTCGAGCTTTTCAAGTTATCGATTCTATGATGCAATTTGTCATTTTTATGGTCAAATTTTATGGAGGAAACAACAAAATTATTTACCCCGCGAAGATGAAGTTTTATTCAAAAATACTCCAATCTTTTAACCAGTTAATATTAAATGAGACTGAAGCAAAATTCCCCAGGTTCCAAGCTCATATTTATGAACGTATTGTATCAGCATTAATCCTAGAGATCATGAGGCCTGATACGGTGTCTCGTGAACTCAATGATAAATTAATCTCTTGTCTATGCGGATTTTTACATGCCATTTCCCCCGAAGAAGTGCCACTCTTTTCTGATTCATTTCTTAATATTATCTGTGATAATAATTTGTGGACATGTTGTTTAAAAAATGGGCCAACAATGAAAACTGCGTCGCTCTTTTGTATTTTGTTATGTGATATTGTTCGCCACATTAGTGAAATTTTTGATGCAACCACGTCTGTACAAAAAATCTTATTTTACACTAATAGGCTGACATGTTTATTTAATGGATTATCGGTCAATTATCCTTCTTTTGTCTCGTATTATTATATCAATCTGATCAACGTTATTCACCCAAAGTGTTGTCAATTACGAAACATTATTCTAAGTGCCATTCCTGAAAATTATTCGTCTGAATTTGATCCGAATAGCGCTGCAAAACATGAATCTCCTGCTGTATTTGTATTCATTTCTCAACATATTCCAATATCTCTAATAAGGATCACTGACAGCTATTTGTATCAGAAACTTCCAGAAAATTATTTCGAAATAGCCCTTTCGTATTTTGACGACAAGAATCAATTTAAGCCTGGATCATATAGTGTTAGTCTGATGAATGTATATGTGCTCCATTTAGGAATTATGGGCTCTCGAGAAATATTTCATAAAAATCTACGTATTTCTATGCAAACGGTCAAAAACACAACAGCATTTAATATTTTATTTCATCTTGCTGAGTCACTACCGCGTGTTACTCGTTATTTTTACCTTACATCTTTTGCAAACCACATCCGTTTTCTTTCCAGTCATACCTTATTTTTCATTTTTACCATCCATAATATTTTTACGATGACTCAAATGGAAGATTTGAAAGAACACATTTTACGGTTTTAAATTTTATAATTTAGGGTTTTACTCGAGAGGCTTGTTTGTCATCCTCCATATCCTGTCGGAATCGTTCATTTGATGACTAATATTGTAAATGATACCGAATGTACTGTTCAAGAACAGAAAGTCACCAATTTCTCATGTCTTAAAACGTATTCTTTCAATGACATTTAGTATTATCGAGAAGGTAAAACAAAATATAGCACCCATTCAAACATCAAAATGATATATCTTTTTTGTAGTGTAATATACTTCGAGTTCCTACAATCTGTTCATCATTTTTTTTGTCGTGATTAATCTCAAAATAAAGGCAGTATAATTAGAAAACTAGCACGTTAAAAATTAATTGTCAGCTATTTCTGGGTTTTTTCTTCGTTTTATAAGAGAGAATTGTGTGTTTTCGAGCACATAATTTTTTTTATCTTTACAGTATTCCTCTTCAATTTATAACTTTATCCAAAATTAATAAACAAACTTTAATGCCTGGATGACAATGTGGCTCACTTCATCGTGCCTTTTTTCCCAACCCCAAAGATTCATTTTATCTTATGCAATTCTAATCATCGACTGAATGGATAGAATTCCTATAGTTTGAAGAAAAAACGACTTTGTTTCAACAACAGGTTTTTATCAATTTATCCTTGCTTTATCAATTTACCATGAATGATTTCTTTTTATAAAACAAGGTACTTAACTTATTATTGTGTAATTCCGACATCGATATTTTAGAATTTCAAAGATTGAGATAAATAGTATGTATGTTAAACTCCGAGCCATACTAGATTTCGATAGGTGTTGAAATCAACGATTAATATTAAACTACTTACTAAGAGTCCTTGGGATTAGTTCTGGATGCTTTAAAAGTTTTTACTTCTATTAGTGCTATATTATTTACTTTGAAACCAGATTCGAAGTTTTTGCTTTCATGTTGAAATAATTGCCCTATATTTTCTGCTCTATTGTAGGGTTTTCGTGTAATTTAATATTTGCAATCAACTTAGTAAAATTTTCTGCAAATCAAAAATTTATTGCATGGGCATGATGAGAAACATTTTACTACTCGACGTTCCCAATTTTCAACCAATTTCCATTTTGTCAAGACCAACTGTCGTATGAAACAAGAATTTTTTAAGACACCGAATTATATTGGAATAAACTACACTGATAAAAAGTATATGATTAATACCACATTTTTTCGGTATCAGTCGTTTATTATGTAAAAATTACCACGTAGGATATTGCTACGCAAGACCCGTTACCACTTAAGCTTTTACCACGCATAGGCCATTACCACATAAACTCTAGAACACATGCGTCAACGTTGATTTCAGAGTAAAAATCATTATGCAAGATAGAGTACCGCGCATAAAAGTATAACTGTGTTTTACCAGTGAAAGATGCCGAAGAAACGCGTTTTCTCATGTAATGTTTAAAATTAGTGGTAACGCTGAGTCACCATGTCAGATTCGCGTAACTCGGTTTACAAGTTCGTTGAAAGTATAGTCGATAAGTTGATAGGAAAAGAAGTTTTGAGAACATGAGTTGTATAAAGTAACAAAAATATAAAAGTAAAAAATAAAATTTATCGATGCAAGAATTAAGATTACGAAATTCTATCATTTTGGTATAACCGGTTTAATAAAAAGTTTGAACGGTCCCGGGTGTCCATTGTCTCTTAAAACTTCAGAATTTGTACTGAAAAATCGTTCAACATAAACGATGTAACCTTCATAAAAGCAACGCCATGCATGAGTTTTTATGACTGAACTGTTTTTGGAAATTAAATTTCAGAAGGATTGGGGGCTTTATCTAAGTTTTTTACAAGTATGGATACACTAATTTAAGCTTGCATATTCTAACTAAAGCGCTGAAAATACTCACAAGTACATACATTAATTAATTTCTTAAAGTTGATTTTTGCCCATACAAACACATTATACACGAAACATATCTCCGTAGGTTGAAGGATTACAAATATACTATGTTTAACTTTTTGCGTGCTGTTAGTATATCCTCTCCTGTGTGTGATTTTACATCGGTTTTTTCTGATTTTTTAAGCAGTTCTAAACTGGGTGATCTACTAAATTATAAAAGCTCAAATATTTAAGATGGCACTTTCATTATTTTGTTACCATAAAAATTGTCGTACACATTAATTCGAACTGTCGATCTCCCTGTTTTGCTGCCCTATGATCACAAATTTGGATATTATGGTTTGTAGTTTAAATTATTATTTGTCAATCAATTTCAAGTTGTAACGATAGTGCGTGCATGGTAAAAATCTAAGTTTTTAATTTACATGCATTAGTTTTTCGTGAAAAATTTCTTATCAATTTAAGGGTTAGTTATCTTGCGTGTGAAACGATTTAATCCCCGTAAATCTTTACCGTGCAAGATTAATTATAAGGAAATTAATTAACGTAGTTTCCACGTACAACAAACCCATGTATATTTAAAACTTCAACATTTACAAACGCTAGAATCACTGCGCATGCACTCCAGGTACCACTGGAAATTAATTGACGAATCGTAATGGAAAATGCAAAAAAGTATGTATTTTTAACAAATAATTTTGCATGTAATGATTAGCACCGAAATACTAAAAAGCGCCAGAGGCAAAGATTTATTAGAATACGATTGATATCTGTATTACTGGGATAATGTATACCAAGAAAAAATATATTGAAGGTGCACCGAATTTTACAGATGGAGATGCAGGGCAAGATGGATTACAATTCAAGGTTCTGTTATTTCAACGTTTGAAAAACATCGTCATCCAGCAGACGCTTCTAATGTTGCAGCAGAGAGGTTATAAATCAAATAAAAGCTGCCTTTATCTCTACAGCCCCAAGCACAAGAGAGATTATTGCCAGAGCGACTTCTAATTTAACTGTATCAGTCAAATCTTCGATTCGTAGTGTAGGTTTATTGAAAAAAACTGTTCAAAGATCTCGTAGATCTGCCAGTGACCATCCAATTGAGCCTCTATCGTTGGTTGAAATAATGTTCCCAATTCACTTGACTAGAAAAATTTCTTACGAAAGATTTTTACAATTTGGCAATGGACATGAGACGGAAAAATTCTTATTTTCACCGCTGATTGGCAACTACAGCTAATAAACAGATAACAAGATTTGAGCTGAGATGGTACTTTCGGTACTGCACCAAATTTTTTCCCCAGCTCTACACCATCCATGCGAGAATAAATTAAACGGTTGTTCCTGTGATATATGCACTCTTGCCGAACAAGACTCACGCCACGTATAACAATCTTTTTTGTACATTTCAAACCTTGTGCCTGCAATAAACCCGAGCCGAATTATGATGGATTACGAGCATGCTGCTGCACGCGCAGCACGGACAAACTTTCCAGCAGCAAATATAAAGTGCTGCTTTTTCCAGTGTTCTTAATCCATATGGAGAAAAATCTAAAGCCATCATTTTGTTTTGAGCTTATACAATTCAAACGCCGAATTTCAGTTCATAACTAAAATGATTGAAGACAATTATATCTGTTCTACCGGATGATGTGATCTTGGCTTTAACTTCCCTTTAAATGGATGGCTACATCCTTCAATGGTTCATCGAATTCCCAATTATTTTTGACCAAATTGAGGACAATCAAATAGGGACAACAAATCCCAATAGATCACGAAGAATCCCACCCTTCACGATTGAGTTGTGGAATGTATACGATGCCACTCTTTCAAACTCTGACCAAACAAATAACTCGGTAGAGGGGTGCACAATGGTTTTTCTAGATTGGTTAATCGTAGCCACCGCTCGCTGTGGAAATTTGTCGAGTTTCTGAGGCTTGACGAAAGCTACCAACATTTAATATTAGCGCAAGATCAAAGTGGACAAGTACACAATAATTAAAGGAGATCACACAGGGAACTCAATAGGCGATTGAAAAGAGTGGCGCAAAACATTCCGTTGATCATATAATTCCATATCTACAAAACATAGCGTGTAATCTTACGTTCTAGAAATATTTGCCTCATTTCGATTTCAT